>LZPO01076719.1:0-10967 GCA_001675575.1 Neotoma lepida
AAAAAAATGCAGAAAAGGAAATAGAACTCTGAAAGTTTTCCCCTAACTTTCATTTCCAGCATTGGGCATGGTATCTTCTACTCCAATCAAACTCTATACAGTCTCTTTTCCAACTATTTTTCTGAACTCATNTGTTTTAAAAGAGTAACAGTATTAAGCTTGAACTTGTGAGTGATCCCCCTGCCTCTGTCTCTAGAGTGCTAAGATTAAGACACATGGCCCCACTGTGTTTGTCCTCTTCTATATGTTTCTTAGTCTGGTCTATTCTTTCAATGACCACAGTTTTAAGTTTTCAATATTTAAAAACAAAGTATGAGTTGATAGTCCTCTATATTATCCATGACTTCATTGTAAAATGTACTCAGTTAAATAGGAACAACAAAATAGCAACAGGTATTCTTCGGGTTCTGCCATCATCTCTTTCAATCTTTGCAAGACTTGAATCTGTTTTTGGGTTATTCACCCATGTCTTCCCTTCTTATTGTTCAATCTCACTAAAGACTTACAGACTTCATTGGTTTATGCAAATACAAATCTATTTGACTCTACATTCCATGTTTGCTTTCTCCTTCATTAACTTCCCAAGTACTTAATTTGAATTTCCTTGTAGATATGTTGCATATTTTGTGAATTATTATTTCTATAATTTCTGGAGAGAATGGGGACTGATTTTCTTAATTGATGTAAGAGCTAGATGTTCCACAAAGGGACCCCTTCAGCTGTACTCCAGAACTTTAGGGATCAGCTTGGTTACTTGTAAGTTCAAGCTTGACTCTAACATCCCCTTTTACATATTACCAGTTGTTTAAAATTCTTTCTGTGCTGTCTAACCAATGAAATGCTTGTTTAATCTTTCCAAGTATTAGGGTTTTATTTATGTTTTGGTTGATTTACAAATTACATTATTGCTAGGACATATACTATCTTACCTTCCTCTATGATAATTAATGACATGATTGATGATGAACATATAATCAGTATTTTCAAAATTGTATCATATAAATGTGTTTTTGAGAATAATATTTACCCCTTTGGATTTAGTGTTTAAAATCACTCTTGTTCTATATTCTATATTTTCAAAAACATTGCCTCTAACAGACCTAACAATTGAGAGAAGCCTGGTAAAGTAATGATGGCTTCCCCCTCCTTCCCTCCATACTTCTTTCTCTCCCTACTTAGTATCGTTCTATTAATTTTGCATCTTATAGTGGAAGTACGGTTTATTAGACACATTCAACCTTTAATGATAACATATTCCCAATAAATTGAAACTTACATCTCCATCCAGCACCCTATTTATCGGTGCGCACACTTTTTGCTTTGGTTTGATATTTACAGACTGAGTTACTGCTCCTGCTTTGCTTTATCTCAGTGTTTAGCTACTGAGTCTTTTCTTGTTTTTTTTTTAAACCACCCTCTGATTTTCAAATTTTCTGTTCTGCTATGTGTGTTTCCTTCAATTGTATGCCTCTTTCAATAACAGCATGTAGGTCATTTTATTTTCTTATACAATTTAGTAAACTGTTTCAAGATATAAAAGATTTGATTATCTGCATATTTTAAACTTATTTTTTACAAAGTTTGTGTTTTTTTGTTTTTCTAGGTTTTAATATCAGCTTTTTCTCATCATTTTTGATGTTTTTTGTTTCTTCATCATTTACTTTGGGAACTTTTGATCTGTTTTATTTCATTTTGCTTTTTCCTGCTAGCAGCTTAGATCTGATTCAGTTTCTTTCTGTAATTACCTGTGAAGATTTTCTATAAACTTAAAAATCTAAATATCTAATATTGTCCCCACATGAAGAGAAAATTCCTGCCATTGCCTCCTGACTTAAATATTTTTATTTTTTGACATTCAGTTTGTCTCTTTTTCAATGTTATATATTTCAAACTATAATGAATAAAAGCTTGAATTCATTAAAATGTGGTGCAAAGCTTTTTCATGCCATGAATTTTTGCCTATCTGTATACACTTTCCTTCCTGAGTCTCTATCTAAGGACCTCTTGGTGAACATGGCAGCTACAAGTCTCTATCTAAGGACCTCTTGGTGAACACACATCAGGCTGGAATTGGACCAAGTACATTGACTTTATTCTAACACTTGAAAGAAGCTCACTGTAGGGCTTCATCTCAGGCTAATGGTTTTTCTTCCCATTCCCCTTCAGAAACATTTGACGGTTATGTAAGCCATCCTGTCAGGTTTTATGAGTAATCTCCTAAATTATTTTCGTCAGTAGCCTTTAACATCATTTCCTTTGATATGCTATAACTTTGAAGGGTGAAACAAACTGTGAGTTGATTTGATTTTATTTATACAGCTTGAGAACATTGCTCTTCATATAGTTAGACTTTAGTTTTTTTAATGAGTTCTACAACATTCTTCTCTATTGTCTCTTTACATACTAAGCCTTGTCTAAGCCTTGTCTCCTTTATCTGTTCAATAAACTTGGGGCTCCAATTAGATGCACAGTGGAACTTCACCTCTGTCTCTCGCTTCTTCACATTTCATTATTTCTCAAATTTGTTTCTCTGAGTTCATAATTATTCTTCATCTTTCTCATCCAATTGATGATTTATCTCTCAAACTCTGTCTAATCAAGGGTTTAATCAAATAATTGACTTTAATTTGGGGGTTAGATTTACAGAGATATAATTTATATATAATAAAGTTTCTTTCAATATTCTTTATAGAGTTTAGATGCATGCATTAATCATATAATCAGCAACAACTTGGGATTTGTTGGAATGGTCCCATCACACATACCCGTGCCTGTTCTGTGGTCTCCTCAGCAGCCACCAAGGAGCTTTTTAATCAATATATTTTGATCCTTTAAACATAACTTGAGCAAAACAGTCCATAGGCTTTAGTCTCTGCCTTATGTCAGTTCACATAATGATTTAGCAGTAGGTTCATGTTTCCGTGTGTTACTAGACTGTTCTTTTAGAAGCCAACTACTTTTTTTTGTCCTTTTGTTATTAGGTAGTTATGACAATTTATTTATCCATTCAATTAAGTTTTGGGTCTTTGCAAATTTGGTGAGATTAAGATTAAACTGTTATGATCACACACACACACACACACACAACTTTTCTTATGGAAATTGAATTTTAATTTTAAGTTGGGTGGGATTGCCGGTTTTAAGTGTAAATTTTTAAATACACACACAAATACTGTCAAAATGTTTTCCTAAATCAATATGCTATTTGAATTTTCACAAGCAATATTCTCAGAAAGTCAGTTTCTTCACAATCTTTATCTCTGGAGTAACACCCATCACATCAAGGTTAGGCAGGCCTACATGTGCTCCAGGCCAGACTTTGGTGTCAATTCATACCTCTTTTACTGTAAAGGATGACCGTATTTTTAATGTACTTGTCTGTCATCCTTATATCTTATTTGGTTGAAAGTCTGTTCATTTCTTTGAGACATTTTAATTTAGTTACATCTCATTTTATTCTTGAGTTTGGGGAGATCTTGGTATATTTTTTATAACTTTTCTCAGTTATATGTTTTGTAAAATTTTTTTCCTGTCAGTCTGTGGTTTGCTTTTTTATCTTCTTTGCAGTTTAAAAAGAAACAGTTTTAACACTGGTGAGAGCAAATTCATTATCTTCTATTTTCTTTGTTGGAGGATACTTTTGATAATCTTGACCTAACACAAGGTCACTAAAATAATCCTACATGGATTTCTAGGTAATTTATGATTTCATTTTATATTTCTATATAGCTTTTCATTTAGGTGTTTTGAGACAGGGTTTCACTCTATAGTTCAAGAGTGGGACCTTTAGTCAGGTGCATGATGGTGTGCCCCTGAGGGGACACTGGGACTCCTCCGACTAACTTCTCCCTTCCTGTGGCCATGGAGGGAGCAGCCTGCTCAGCATGTGCTCATGCAAGGTGAGCACAAAGCAGGTGGGTGAGAGAACTTGGATTGAAGATTCATGGGCCCAGCCTTTCCCCCTAAGGTCATTCTCTGGTGGTGAGCCAAAGCTGGCTGGCCATGGCATCATCTCTTATCTCCTTATGTCTTCTTCAAATCTGCTGTCTATAGCGTTTTTCATTGTAACTATACAGGTCTTCCGTGGCTTTTGATTCATTTTTAAAGTATTTGATGTTCTGAAGAAGTTTTAATGCCTTTTTTATATAATTCAAATTTTCATTGCTTCTATTAATTTATTCTGTATGTTCACCTTGTAACCTGTGACCCTTGTGTACTCTGTAGTATCAAATAATTTTTAAAAATAGGTTTACTAGGGTTTCCCACATACATGGCATCATTTGGGAATAAGAAGTTGTAATCACTTCCTTTGTATTTGAGGGTCTTTTGGTCTTTATCAGCTGCTTAAACTGGAGGAAGTAGCTATAGAACAATAATTAATACAAAGTTTACATGGGAAAATGTCCAGTATTAAATATTAAATATCAAAAAGTTACAAGTTCTTTATGGAAATAATTTATACATTTGAGGAAAATTCCTTCCACCCCTATTTTGTACACAGGGTTTTACCATAACCAAGTGTCAAATTCTGTTAAAATCTTTCTCTGGATTCATTACGACAATTTTCCTACGGCAATCTATTTGTTACAGATAATCATTTCCTTAATCTGATAAATCTCTTTGTTATTAATTAATTTGCATTACCACTTAACTCTGAATAGTTTCTCATTTTAAATGCAGTTTCTCCTCTGGTCCATGGATTACTTAAGTCTCTTCTGAGTTTCCAAATAAATTGGTATTATACTGCCCAGAAAGCATACTTGAAATATTATTTCAGACCTTAAATTCATTGAGACTTTTAATGACCCAGACCATGATCTTATTTTTACATTTTCTATAAAAGAATAATCATCCTGCAATGGTCAGTTCATTGCTCTGCAATGTGACTAGGAAAAAGGAAGAATGTCATGTCTTCCACAATAACCAATCTTCTAACTTTATGCTACATCAGTGATACAGAAAATTATTGAAATATCCAACCATAATTGTGAATTTGTTATCTTAACCCTTTTAATTATAACACATTTTAAAAAAAGGATCTTTAAGCCTATTACACCTTTTGGTTGGTGTCCAGATGCTTAAAATTATTTTTATGTCCTGTTGATGACTTAACCATATTATAATTATGAAATGTCTTGATATCATTTGATTCTTTGCTCTGAGGCTCATTAGGAATCCGGGAAAGTTGTCCATGTTTTCTTTTGCTTAATGTTTACACAGTCTAACTTTTCCTGGTCTTTTGCTTTAATTGACCTGAATGTTCATAAATTAAGTAGTTTCCTGAAATGACAAATTGGTAGGAGGTGAACCTTGCTGTTTTAAACAACTGTCTAATCTAAGAATTTTATTGTGCTTTATACCTTTGACTTCAGTCTATGTTTCTTTAATCACACTTTGTGGTATCTTGGGATCTAAATTAGTGGTGTCTTCCTTCCTGGAGCATCTACTTATTATATCAGGTTTTCACAAGAAGTATTAAACTTGAGCCTCTAAAACACTATTATTGAATTCATTTTAAAAATAATTGCTTCTCTGGGGCTGTGGATTGTAGCATGGTTACCCTTTACTTTACAGCTCATATCTGCTTTTGAGTAAGTACATGTTGTTAGTCTTTCTGGGTCTGGGTTACCTCACTCATACCTGCAAATTTCCTGATGTCATTGTTTTTAAGAGCTGAGTAATACTCCATTGTGTAAATGAATATTTTTGTTATCCATTCTTCAATTGAGGGGCATCTAGGTCATAGCAGAGCCTGTTCCTAATGCTTTGGCTGGCTTTCAGAAACCCATTCCTCATACTGGTTTGTCTTGCACAGCCTTATGCAAGGGGAAGAGCTTAGCCCCACCTTAACTTTGTATGCCATGCTCTGTTGACATCCATGGGAGGTCTGCCCCTTTCTTTTCAGAAACAGAAGATGAGTGGATTGGGTGGGTGGGGGCGAAAGGGAGGTGGGGGGAGAGGGAGGAGAGGAGGGAGGGGAAACTGCCTTCAGAATTTTAGATAAATGAATAAATTTAATTAATAATAATAGTAAAAATAAATAATTTTGAACAACAAAAAGAAAACAATAATTGCTAAGGCAGAGAGTGGAAGTGCATATTTGTAATTCCAGTGCTCAAGAGACAGTAGGATTGCCTGGTTCACATTGCATGTTCTAGATCAAATCAGCCTATGTTATTCAACGATACTCTATTTCACCAAAATAATTCCTAAATTGAATAGGAAAGGAAAAAAGGAAAGAAGGGAGGAAGGAAAGACAAAAGGAAGGAAGGAAGGTTTGTTGCCCTACTCTCCCTAGTCTACATAGCAATATTTGTCTTCATATAACATGGAGATCTGCTTAGTAACATCAGAAATATTGCATCTAATTTCTAGAAAATTTCATTACAATCATTCTTATGTTTCCATTATAGCCTTTCTCTTGCTCTGGTTGCACTGTCATGTCTTTGATAGAGCTAGTCCATAAGCCTTTGTCTTCAACTGGTAAGACACTATGNATAACACCTGTAGGCTTTGGTAGAATCTGCACTCACAGCCCCCAGCCCTGGGGATGCGCCAGTAGCTTGACTTGGGCTCTCACTGAAGAGCAAGCCTCAGGCAAGGCTGCCAAGCTAAGAAGAGTTATCTGGTGATGACTTTCCTATATGAATGTGACCACAGGGGAAGGCCAGATTTTGTGGTAGATTGTAGAGCTGTAGTTAATGTGCTGGACTCTGTCTTGGAGGTTTTCTTCCATATGTTGTGAGATTTTTCTTTTTAACTCTGGTAAGAGCAGAAATGTATTGCAAAGCATTTTAATATGGAAACTAACTATTCTATAACTCACAGCCTTGGAGCAATCTTGCCTTCAACTTCAAATTGCCTCAGATACAAATCTGGCAATTTGGGGTATGGCGTTAAGGGACAAGCCAAGCACACTACTCTGATGAAAAATAATCAAAGAAAACCACCTTCCTGTGGTGGTGGCCATTGCTGTTTTCAAAGGTAAAGCAGAGAAGAGGTGAGAAGAAGCGAGTCCCTTGCTTTGGGAAGCGGAGAAGGTGCTAATCACCTTGGTAATCATGAAGGGAATGTGCAGGGCCTCAGAAGTTACTCAAGGAAAATAAGAAAGCTGGAACAATTACCTAGACACCAGTGAGCAGTCGGTGAATTCTCAGTCTACTGTGGCTACTTGCAAACCACTCAATCTTTTTATTATGTTGATGGCTAATAACTATTTCAAAATCCTCAAAGCACAGTACATTATCCTAGTCTCAGAACTCATGGAAACATTAGAAGTTTTAAAGAAATTTAAAAGCAAATTTTCCTTGAGCTACTTGGACTTATTTCATCTGTAATTTTACTGTGAGCAAACTGATTCTCAAAATGAATCAAGGAAACTGAGGGGTCCTCCACAGACTTCTGAGTTATAGGTTTTAGTAACTGCAATTATAGTTTTATTTTGTTTAGATCTCTCTTTCCAAACACCCTAAAAAGAAACTGGTCATTGTCAGCATGTGCCAATCCACACTGCACAACAAACACATCATCTTATCTAACAGCATCTGGTGTAACTCAGAGCCACGAGCATCCTGCTCAAGAGCGGTTGGGAAAACAGAAATTAGGGGTATCTGGAAATCCTCCCCCCTTTTTAATGAAAAGTGCCTTTCATTTAAGTTCTAGCTAACTTTTTTTTAGTATTTAACATTTGTATGTGTGTGTATGTGTGCATATTAATACATGTGCATGTACGTGAAAGAGATAGAGTGGGGGGTACAGGACAACAAAACCATCATTTTCCCTGCCACTCATCTTCTTTTCCTAGAGACAGGGTCTCACACTAGCCTGGAACTTGAAATTCAGCAAAATGGGCCAGCCTGGAATCACAATCGTGCCTGCTGGGGACCAACCTGGGCTCTATGTGCTTGCACATCATCCTTTTTATCAGCAGAGCTATCTCCAGACACAGCTGTGATTTTAAATTAACGTTCTCTGTCTCNAAAATGCAATCAGATGGAGGTAAGTCATTTATTCAAGGGTTCAATGATCATGTGGATGTTTCATGTGTACAAATATATTGTTAAACTTTATTTTATTTCTCAGGTTGGTAGAGACAGTCCTCAGAATGAACGAGTCTTTTTGATTCTCCCTAACACTGGCTTCTAAGTCCTCACCAGCCAAGCCCATCAGCACAAAGAGACATTGAAGAGAGTCATGCTTCACAGTAGATATTTGAGTCTCTCTGGCAAGAATGGATCTGTACTGACAGGAAACCCACTTCTCAACATCTTGGCAATTTGTTCTGGCTCCTCCATCATTCTCTGTCACTCATGGGGAGTGTGAAGAGGAGAACCCAACAGTGTTCACATTTTCTCCCACTTTGCTTCTAAGTCCATGTGTGGTCGGATTCCCTGTTAGCACTGACCCTTAAACACAAGCCTTTAAATATTATTCTGATTTTTAAGAATTTTAGAAAACATGTCATTTGACACTAGGTAAAATGAACAAAGCCCTAAACATTCTAGCAAAGAATTCCCAGTTTAACAAATATAGGTAATAAAGGGGGAAAAATGAAAAAAGATTTACCATACCAAATATGTACCTGAAAACATAACATAAACATTTTCATTATATTTCATCCATCAAGGTGGACATCAGAAGGCTGAATATTTTAAAAGTTATCTTTTTAAAATAAATGTGAATTTAGACAGATTTCAAGCCTAAGAATATATATTAATTTGGGAGAATCTCAAAGATTATCCCCCCAAAAAAATTTTTACCACCTACTAAGGTCAAATCCATTTTGAAATGGATACTCATCAAAGTTGGGGTTTTAATTGAGTGGTTGTAGTTTCTAATTATATTTGGATGTGAACCAAATGAAGATATTTGTTCATTAAAACCAGAGAAACCATATTTTACTTTGACTGAGAACAACACTTTTTTATTAACTCCCGCTGATATCAATGGGAATCCTGAACAGAGTTCAAGTACAGTCTTTGGCCCTGGCATTAATCCGAAATCTTTTGAAATGAGAAATGATAAAAAGAAGAAGGAAAAAGAAAAACTTACGGGAAGGATTTCAGAGAGGATATTACCCAAATGGTAATGTTCCAGACTCCATTGGCTCAACCTGCATAAATTAAATCTGAGTAGTGACTGAGACTAATTCCCAAGAGAAATTAGAAAATGCAGACGTGTATGTGCCTGTGTGGATGTGTGTGCATGCACAGCCATGCACATGCATGCTGTATATGGAGTCCTCAGACAGATGGAATGACCTGAGTTTACATGTAAAAGCATTCACTCATCTTTGNTAGCCTGCTCGAGAAGGGCCACAAGGACTGGGAGCTTTAAGATTTCTCATGGAAACTAAAGACTTTCCTATTATCATCCACAATTGTCCGTGGGTAACCGCACGTTCATTTGAATTCCAGGAAGACTGATCTTGTAAAGAGAACAAGATGGGCCCATATTAAAACTTTTAATGACTTTAGTAAAAAAAGGTGGAACTTTGCAGCCAGCTGGCTCCGAACGAAAGCCAGGCAGCTCAGCATGAACTTAAAGCTATCTTAACATAAGGAGTAAGTGCCAATAATTAGCATATGTAGTGCGAACAGGTTTGCTGGCACAAGCAAGTGAAAAACTCCAAGGTAAAGCTATTATTAGGGAGTAATTAGCTCTGTGAAGTAAATGAGTGGAACAATAGCTGCCAGCACCGACAATATGGCTAACATCTGACTATGTGGAAGATAACATTGTGAAGTATTGCTCCCTGAGCTAGAATCTGCTAATAACCATATGTTAGTGTAATTAATGCAGAGTCTTCCTGACCTGTTGTCACATAAGAACAATACATTCTTGGAAACATTCAAACAGGCAGTCCTACACTCCGGGTAAGAAATAATTGTGAAAGTTGCTTACAAACAACTCTTTTTTTTTTTTAAAGGAAAATTTCAGTGAGTAAAAAGCTCAAAGGACAGAGAAAGAGATGCTGTGAAGATGGCTTCCTCATCTGACACCCCACACACAAGAAGATCCTTGCACCAGAACACCTTCTTCAAGGTGACTGAAAGACAGGATGTTTACCTCTCTCACTGCTCTGTCTGTCTTTGTCTCTCTGTCTGTCGCTCTCTCTGTTCTCCCCACCCATCTCTTCCATGCTTTAATTTGAAAATTACATCAAAATCATTTATTGTTCTAATATTATCAAGCACCGTTGACTCCCAACTCTAAACTCGGAGCAAGGGCTGTCCTCATCCACTCTTCTGCCATCTGTGGGTATTCACAGGAGCTCCTGTATACTCCTTTCAGTTGGTGTTGGTTTAATTTTCAACATTTTTTGGAGAGTATTGTCAGTGATTTTAGAAACACAAGTCCAAGTAGTTTGGTTGCCCAGGGAAGCAGAATGGATTCACGAGATTACTAAAGCTGGCCTTGAACAATACCATGATGATCATGATAGACCATGCTCTATGGCTTCCTCACTGAACACAATTTTCCTAGACTTGCTTTTGCTATCAGTTGTCTCTTCTACTTCCTCTCAACTACCTCGCTGTCATCACCTTCTAATATTTTTGCAGCTATACAAAGGTTCCATTATGCTAAAAGTGCATTCTTGACTCATTTCAGAATACGGTTTCTGTGTGTATGATTTCAGTGATGCCTGTTTTAATATGGCCACACCACTGACAGCCACAGTTCTCTTTGGCTTGAACTTAATACAGAAGGAATTGGAAATCGCCATTAGAAAGTGCAAAATTTGCAAGAATCAATTATTTTCCCCTACTCTATCAATTACTTATAAATGTTTTCCTGAGAATTAAGAAAGGCATTTTGCAGAGTCCCGCCCTATGGCATTGAAAGGGCTGGATCCTGCTGAGTGTTCCTTTCTACTAGTGTATCCAGTTCCACAAACAATACAGAGAAAAGAATTTAGAATGGCATCTGGGAAGTTACCAACAAGAAACACATTTACTCAGTTAACA
>LZPO01076719.1:15494-32062 GCA_001675575.1 Neotoma lepida
GATTCCTGATTGGACTAATACAGCATTGATTTTTGGACTGTCACCTTCTGTTACCCATCTTGGCTTTTGTACTGAATAAGGAGGGGACTTTGGGCTGATTTGAACAATGGTCTGTACTGAGCTATTACAGTCTTCTCAGGAGAGATTCATATGTATAGGTTGTGACAATGCAAAGGTGAACAGTCCCTGAAGTCTCCTTTTGAGGGGAGATACCAGATTGCATTAATGAGTGTGATACAATGGTTGCCACAGTAGGCTGAGGTAAAAAGCAGAGAATAGAAAATGCTATGAGAGAGGACATGCAGATGTTTGAGGAGGAGTGAACATCTGCAGTGCTGTTATTTGGGTGGAGGGTGGCTGTAAGCCTGTAATTTCACAGCTTGAAAGGCTGGGGAAGGTGGAGTTGAGGCCAGACTGAGCCACTTTCTAAGACTATTCAATGAACTAAAAGGAGAGAAAGCTAGCCTGGCAACAGTGCACACGACTGACTTGAAAGAGAAGCTACCAGAGTCAAAACAGGTCAACATTCACTGCAGAGAGGGGTGGCTGTAAGACCTGGATGTGGGGAGCATGTGGAAATGGAAAAGAATTGGGGTACGGGCTGACAAGTGGGCTCAGTGGGTAACAGTGCTTGCTGCTAAGATGGATGTTGACCTAAGAGTAATTCCTGAACCTCGTAATGGAAAGGAACAATGACTTCTGAAAGTTTTCCTGACCACATATGTACAGTGGCATGCACCCCTACACACATACAAATAAGTAAACTAAAAAAAAGTTATAAGAACTGGGGTTTGACAATAGTGAAATGAATGTACACATAATCTTCCTGAAAATGAGAGCAAGGTACAAGTCATTGTGGACTGGGAGCCTAGTGATGAAGTCACCTGTCATTCCTGGACCACAGACTCTCCAGGTTAGGATGTCCTCCAATCTGCAGCCACTACTTGAGACAGTATGAATGCTTGGTGCATCTCAACCACTGGGGTCACTGCTGAGACCCATGAGCACCTTGCTTTGACTAAAACCAAGGACCATTCATTCCCACAGAATGAAGTGTAGGGATAAGCAAACTGATGTGGGCACTACCACTAAAGATCTAAGTATGTAAGTGTCTGACAGTGTATTTAACAAGAAAATTAAAAAACTGCTACCACAGCCATATCCCTGTGGTTCAGACATATCAATAAGTACCTTAAGGAAAGCCATAGTCCTAGAGGGCCACTTGGACTCTGCTCCAGAAGGATTAAACAGTGCAGGAGCTCAGAAGACAGGGGTGCCGATTCTCCAGCCACCANCTAAACAGGCTTCCTCATGTGATGTGTTCCTCCTGAGGGCTCCCAGGCTGTGGGCAGCACTACACATATGTGTGGGGTGGTGTCTGTGGGACCTAGATAAGGTTTGTGACTAACTCAGGGTGGGAAATGCTATACCTGGCTAGAGTCAGTACAAGCTGTGCACTAGGATCCTTGATGGAATACTGGGATGGGAAAGCAGATAAGGTTTGGAAATTTTCCTACAGCATAGTCTTACCTGTATTGTTATCAGTATTGAGGATTTTTCTCCAAGATTTATTTTACTTTTNAACTATATGTATGTGTGTGTTTCAGGCTATGTATATGTGGCAGAAGAGGGGGGTCAGATGCTGTGGANTAGGAGTTCCAGGTAATTATGAGGCTGTCTATCAAGGTGGGTGATTCAAACTGAACTTGATCCTTGAGCAGCAAGTGCTCTTAACTGATCTCTCTGGCCCAAATACTAATAGTTTTATTGTATATTTTTCTTTTTCTGAGACATTGTCTCATTATGTAACCTTGGCTGGCCTCAAACTCTCTATGTAGTGCTGTGGAATAATCCTTCTGTACACTGTGAAGATGTGTTGTTCTCATTGCAAATAAAAAGCTGATTGGCTGATGTGGCGATATATTACGTATCAAATAAAACTTGCCTGAGGATCAGAGGACAGAGCCAGCCACTATATTAAACACAGAGGCCAGGCAGTGGTGGCANATCTTTAATCCTAGCACTCGGCAGGCAGAGCTCTATTTGGATCTCTGTGAGTTCAAAGCCACCCTGGACTACATGAGATTAATTCAGTCTAGGAGAGAAAAACAGCCAGGCAGTGGTGACACACACCTTTAACCCCAGTACTTGGGAGTCACCTGCCTTTAATCCCAGCACTTGAGAGCTCATGTCTTTGCTACCAGTATTTGAGAAGCACACATGCCATTAATCCTAGCACTAGGAAGGAAGTGAAATGGCTGGGCGGAGAAAGGCATATAAGGCATAAGGAGACAGGAATTGGGCCCCCCTTTTTGGCTGAGGACTCAGAGGCTTGCAATCTGGGGATTCATGGAGANAGGATCTCCCTCGCCTTCCTTTTGGCCTGAGGATTCAGTAGTGGTGAGAAGTTTCTCTAGTGGCTTGNTTCCTCTGGTCTTTCAGCATTTACCCCAATATCTGGCTCTGGGGTTTTTATCATAAGGCAAATTAGGATACGTGCAACAGGCTGATAGCTAGGCAGGATTTTTGGGGCAGAGAGAATGCTGGGAAGAAGGGTGTAGTCAGAGAAGATGCCATGAGACTCAGAGCAAGCAAGATGAGAAGTACACACATGAGGTAAATGAGTTTTGGGGCAGCACATAGATCAATAGAAATGGGTTAATTTAGATGATAGGAGCTAGCTAAAAAGAAGCCTAAGCTATTGGCCAAGCATTTATAATGAATATTAAGTCTCTTCATGGTTATTTGGGAGCCCATGGTCCCTAGGAAAACCTCTGCCTACAATGTAGAGTAGGCTCCCTTCAAATTTGCAAGTATCTGCCTTCTGCCTCCCAAGTGCTGGATTAAAGGCACACACCATCATACCCAATCCTAACAATTTTTAAATAGAAATTTAGTCTAGTCCAATACAGTGTGATGATGCTGGAATGAATGTTTTAGTGTGTTTCTCTTCTAGTAGGAGGATTTATCTTTCTGAAAAGAGTTGCTAGTCTGATACTCTGATGAATAAAGTCACTTACTAAGAAGATGCCTACTTTATTATGTGATATGTCATATGCACACATACACACCCTAACAAACTCACACATGGAGAAGAGGAGGAAGGTCTCCATTAGGCTAAGCCAGGAACTCATTGCATGTGGCAGGAAATTTTGCCTGTTATGTTTTCAGTTATTTTGTGATACTTAAAATCCCATTCAGTGCATGGCAGCAGGTCTAGAGACTGAAAATGAGCAAAGGAGCAAAGTGCACACCTCTGGCTTCCTTAGATTATAAATGCAATTTTTTCTTGAGAGCAAGAATGACTCTGCTTTCAAGGGGACTCTCTTTCTCTTCTTTCTCCATCATTTTTACTTGAACGTCCCCTGTGGCACTGTATCACTTTAAGAAAGACCCATCACCTATGGAAGCTTTATTATTTCCCAAGTAGAAATAAAATGAAAATGAGAAACCGCATTATGCGGCAGGGTTGGAGAGTCTTCATTTCTTATTTTTCAAACTTAGCAAATCAGGAAATATTCTCCATCCTTTTATGCTTTGTTTTGGGTATGATTTTTATCAAAACTCTAATGTATAGACCAAGAACAACATGTGTCTATATGCAAGGAACATAACTATGTTTGAATATGTGTATGTAAAGATAGGTGCTAAATCATCAGTACAACATATCTGATGTTTGATCTTTGAAACAGTGTATTATTTTATTTTTAAAAATTTAAGATATTTAGGCCAGTCATGGAGGTGCATGCCTTTAATTCCAACACTTAGGAGGCAGAGGAAGGGGGATCTCTCTGAGTTTAAGGCCAGCCTGGTCTACATAGTCTGTTAGATGTCTCAAAAAAACAAAAACAAAAACAAAAAAAAACCCAAATCAACAAACAAAAAAAGGCCTCCTGATATATTTTCAGCAATTAAACACACCTTATGNAAACTTATGCTGAGGACTTAATATAGCTTATACAACATGCAACATAACATTTATTATGTGTAAATAAAACAAAACAGAAATTTCTTAACTAAAATATCCCAGAGTAAATGTACTTGGGAACTAGCACTGGGCAGAATTTAAATGTTCTACTGGTAAAGTAAATGTTCCCAACCGAAACAATAAACTCTAGCCCTTACTTTTCAACATGAAAACAAAACATCTGTTCTACCTCTAAATGACCATGATCAACACCCGCATGCTGTTTTTACTTAATTAATTATTGAAACATGGTCTCATGTAGCCCAGGCCCAAATCCTCTCAAGTACTGACATCCCAGATGCACACACCTAGTCAGAGGTGCTCTACATATTTTATTTTTTGAGCTACCATTTTTGAAGAAACTTCTAGTAGCCGGGCNTTGATTTCAAGAGGTATTTCGAATTACCATAAGAAACCCACAGCAAAGATATAATGTTTGTACTTTAGAAAAGAGAACAGTGAGGGCAGCTTGGGTCACAGGCTAAGTGGCTCGAACACTCTACTTGCTGAGGCTAAAGTGTGTAGTCTCTCACTGCACCTGCCTTGGGGGCTTACCATAACAGGACAAAGCCACCCCACCAGCCGCCATTGTTAGTACAGTCAAAACACAACCAGTCAAGATTATTTGTTTAAAATTTTGAGTGAATTCATCAAATATTTTGGCATTTTATTTAGACACAGCCCAAAGTGATGCTAATTCTCTATCCAGATGGTCAGGAGTCTAGTATATGGTGATAAGAATAATGAGAAATCTGTAAAACTAGTACATTAGTATTTGCTAATGATGGAGCAATTTGTACAGATTTCATCAGCCAAACTAATGTGGATTCAGGACAAATGACCCTTAGGCTATGTGAACACACACAGCCTTGGAGCCTCAAGATACCGCAGCTTACTCTAACCTAAGGATAGGCCAGCAGCAAGGCCCACTTGAGGCAGGATAGATATCATTATGGTTTTCCCATGCTAAGCCTTCACCTAGAATAATACTTCTTTACTAGAATTCTTCTAGTAAAGAAGAAGCTATGGGTAGATTAAGTAACANCCAAACTGTAAGAAATTAATAAGCCCCTGAAGCTAAGCCACTGTGTCCCTCAATAATAACCATGCCATCTCTTCAAATCCCTGCTAAACTGAAGAATGAAGTATAATTAAAAGTTAAAACAAACACATCGATAGCCTTGTCTCTACTCATTTTTTTAAGTGTCAGTACTTTTTTGAGGAAGTACGATACCTTGCTGTCAAAATGACTGCAGTTCAATGTACAAAAGATTCAGTGTACAAAAAAATTGCTGCTGCAGGCTGAGGGGTGTACCCAAAGCGATATGCTTACTTTCTAACCCTTAACACTGTAGTTGTTGCCTTATAAGGAAATAGGGTCCTCGTAAATATATTTTAAAAAAAGGTTGAGACTGAATCATCCCAGGTGGGACCTAACTCCTTGTTTTTATAAGACAACACAGAAGGATGTCTCAGACACACAAACCAATGGGGAAAGAACATGAAGAAAGACTCAGCAACACAGTGATATGTCTGCTGGGCAAGAATCTCAAGGATTGCCGGGAAGCTATCAGGAAGGTTCAAATTCTCTGTTAGAGGATCCAGAATAACCCACCCAACCCACACCTGATCCAGAACCCACTCTACCCACACCTGATCCAGAGCCCACTCCACACACACTTGATCAAGGTCCTACCCTATCCATACCTGATCTAGAACTCACTCTACTCATATCTGATCCAGAATCCATCCTACCCACACCTGATCCAGAACCCACCCTACACACAACTGATCCAGAATCTACCTTACCCACATGTGGTGATATTTTATCTGTGTCCCCCAATAAAATTTATCTGAGGATTGGAGGAAAAATGGACAGCCAGCCACTAGTAGTAAAAACAAGTCATGCAAGTTAGCACAGGCCCTTAATCCGTTTGGTTCTCTGTGAGTCCAAGGTCACATTAGGGATCTAGCNGAAGGCGGTGGTGGCACACGCCTTTAATTCCAGCATCAACCATAGAGTTCTGGAGGTCTGTGCAGACAGACAGGAAGTGATGTAGCTTGGTGAAGATAGGAAATGAGTTAGCAGAATGAACGGGCATAAAAAGCCGGGTTAGACAGGAAGTTGCTCTCTTCTCTTCGCTTTGCTCTTTGGAAGCAGTGGCAGNGTTGGTGAGGTGAGGCTAGCTGGTGGCTTGCTCCTAATTCCTCTGATCTCTGTCAGATTTTCACCCTTATTTCTTGTTCTGTGTGTTTATTAATAAGACTGCTTAGAAATTCGTCTTACACCCACACTTGTCCAGAACCACTCTACCCTTATCTAATCCAGAATCCATCCTCCCCACATCTGATCCAGAATCCATCCTACCCACATCTGATCCAGAACCAAAAGGAAATAAATCTCCATTGTTGTAGCCTACTGTGAGGTCATAGACAGTGGAAGGCCCATGGAACTATGATGAGAGCAGTTCTAACACCACTGCATGAGAATGACATTCCACTAACACATTGCAATCAGGAGGGGTGTTCAGGGCACTAAACTATGCCTGCAGCTCTGGGGTGCTTCAGGGCACTGATTGTTAGAACTCTCCAAATGCCCAATCTGCTGCATTATCCCAGACTAATGAATATAGGAGGGACACTGCATGCACGTGTGTGTGTGTGTGTGTGTGTGTGTGTGTGTGTGTGTGTGTGTGTGTAGGGGTATGTGTGTGTGTAGGGGTATGTGTGAATACACTATCCTGGAACACTCTGCCTTGTCTATGGAATGTGAGCATTAATAGCATTCTTATTTAAATCTACTGCCTATTATTTTCAAGTGTCTTTTTGGTGTACATATATGTTAGTCTGTCTTACTGATTTCTGAATTCTTCATTGGCATTCAACAGAATAAACGTACAGCAAGAAGCTATCAAATGCTTCTCTCAAATTATCTTTTAAAAACTTAATACAAATTTATAGTCCAAGGCCGTGGGATAATTTTCATAACTAAAGTTAGAAATATTTAAATCAATCCATTTTAGTTTAAAGTAATATTCCATTTTCTATGTAAATATGCCTTGTTTTGAGTTAATATATTTAAACATCAAATGAAAAAAAGTGAGAAACTATCTATATTTAAAAAGAAATACTTATTTTTCAAACGAAAAATAACATTGATGACTTGTGGAAATATGCCTCTTGATTTTTAAGTTGTGTTATTTTAACCAAAAATGTGTATTTAGATATTAAGAAAACTTTTATCAAGTACTAGGAATACAGCAGGTATACCAGTATGAAAAATCTATATTAATTTTATGCAAAATTAATACACAGAATGGTGCATGGGTCCACACACCTCAAATACTGGTAGTTGAGAGATCAGGAGTTCAAGCTTGTTCTCTGCTACAGAGAAAGTTTGAGGCTAATCTGGACTACATGAAAGCCTGTCTCAAGAAACCATTTAGATAAGTATCATAAAGCAACATTCCATGGAATTGTTTAAAACTGCTAATTATCCCTTCCTGAGGCATAGATTTAACAAAACTGAATCCCATGATGGCTACACACACACACACACACACACACACACACACACACACACGTTTTTAGAGGCTTACTCTATTTTATTTGCATGGGTGTTTGTGCACCATGTGTGTGCAGTGCCCACGGAGGCCAGGAGGGGGCATCTGATCCTCTGGAGCAGCAGTTACAGACCACTGTTACTCTGACATGGGTGCTGAGAACTGAACTTGGGTCCCCTGGAAGAGCAGCCAGTGCTCTTGTCAGTTGAACCATCTCTCCAAGNCCCTATAAATATTTCTTCTTTAGCAGTTGTGTTGTTAACTATTGTTTTTGTGAGAAAGGATCTCATACAGGAGTTTAGGCTGGCCTGAAACTCATTATGTAGCCCAAGCTGGCCTTGAATATGTGAGAATCCTCCTGCCTCATCTTTCCAAATATTGGAATAACAGCCACTGGGCATAATGCCTAACTATTCCCTGCCACCAGTATCTTCACTTGGCACACACTGACAATACAAAGCATGGTGGAAGGCAACAGCAGCTTAGCCCTGTTTTAATTTCATAGCATATAAGAGAGAAGTAACATTTAAAGGTCAGAGAGAAGGGGTACATTTACTTCTGCTCTGCAGAGCCTATTATTACTCCAAGCACCTTAACTTTTATGAGCAATAACAACATCAGTCCTTCTGCACTAAATGCAGCGATGCCATGCCAGGTTATTGGACACAGCTGGGGACAAGATGGGGTGAGGCAGTGAGCTGCTCACATATGCTCCTTGTGCAGAGTGAATTCTACATGTATGCATCAGTGGCAGAGCACACTGCAACTCTAGGCAGAGGCTGTGCATCCAAGGACATGCTCAGCCCCGAAGAACAGTAAAATGAGTTGGTCAACAAATGAAGACCGTTTTACCATCTATTATGGGATGTGATTACCTCCAGTAACACAGCTCATGAAATGTNGNCTTAGCTTAACTATCTACTGCAGTTGGACAAACTTTCCATAAGCCAAAACAGATTTAAAATATTTCTGTAGACAGCTTCCATTATTGTTTTTCAAAGCTTACTAAACTTTGGAGTCAAAGTTAGAGGGAAATTTTAAGGTGCAGAGAGAGTAGAAAATGGGATGAAAAACAAAGATTTGGCAAATCTCGCTTGACCTCAATATAGCTGAGGTGGGGCTGTGATTTTTAAAGCAGGCTAATGTCTGACTTCAGTCTGGCCAACAATAAAGCTAATTCTGAGAAATAAACAAAGACACCAAAAATGAACACGAATATTATTGACAACGAAAGAGAAAGGACAGGTGAGGGTGAGCAGTGTCAGATTCTTCCTGGGCCGACACTCTATTGAGGCAGTCTTTAACCTCTGTTATTATTGTTCCTCTACCCATCAATGACAGACACTTATGCTCTTAATTGCAGCTCTCTGACTTTCAGCAGGTATTAAGAGCAAACAGAAAGGAGGCCCACAGCTTTCCCTCCTATCATGTTTATTAAAACCGGCTCCGGATCACATGAGGGAAGAATTATATTAAAGCAGGGGTGTTTGTATGTGAGACTGTAACTGAAGAGCCTTGCTGGAGGAGCCCTGTGCACACGACCAGAGCATCCAAACAGATGATGTGGGAAGACAGCCCACTGGCGTGGAGTATGGCCCCTTGCAGCTGCAATGGAATAAAACTTAACAGTGGTCAAGGCAGAAAAAAGGGGCCAATAACAATGGAATGAGGGCAGCATATGCTGAGGTAAATCCCTGCTTCTCCAAGTGAGTGACAGACACTACAGAGTAAAGAGAAATATACCAACATCCCTGTTATCCAGACAGTTAATGGCCTGTAGAGGGAGGGGGCTGGCTGTTAACTTGATAAAGTTTTTTCCTCCATTTTAGCAGGTGACTGTGAATATCTGATCTGTTGCCTCATTGGCTATTATTCAGGAAAATAATTCATACTTAAGTTATAAGTCCCATTAAAGCATTTTCAAATTAGAGTGTAAGAGACTAAATAATTATAAAATATTTAACATTAAAATAATAAATAAATGTCCAAGTATTTCCAGAAAGGAATAAAGTCATAAGCATGTGTGTTTGTAGACTGGTGAGATGTCTCAGTGGGTAAAGTCGATCGCTATCATGCCTAAGGCTCAGAGTTCAAAGCCTGGGTCCCACATGATACAAAGAGAGAACCGACTCTTGCGAGTCGTCTGCTGTTAGCCACACAATGTTGTATCATGTGCATCTCCCCAAAATAAATAAAATGCAAACATAATTTTAAACACAAATTTTAAAATATGTGTATGAGGGAAAGATTTAAAAAAGAAAATAATCACAAAATTTGAGGATGTTACCACTTCTTAGTGCTTCTAGAAAATGCTATTTAGGGGAAGAAAATGAGACTGCAATTATTTTGGTATGTATACTGCTCAAGTATTCTAAAATATTCTCAGCAAAATTAAATTTAAAAACTTAGGAACTACTTCAAACAGGAATTTTGGCTTTGTACTGAGGTTGTACAGCCCTTGAGATAAGAGCTAAACTTCTTTTGTCAATCTTGAGCTCTAGAAGAGGCCGGTCTGTAGATACTGCTGTATATCCCAGCCTAGCTGCCCTGAGAGCTTAGAAGGATTCTCCCATCTCAGTCTCCCATTCCTCATAGGAGTAATGGGATCAGAGATGTCGGCANTTCTGGTTTTTACATGGGTGCCGGGAATTCAGTATCAAGTCCTCACAATTGTGTCCCAAGCACTTCGTCCACTGAGCCATCTCCATGGCCCTGATTGCACCATTTTAGTGAAAGTATCTATCACAAAAATAACATTTCATCAACAGTTATTCCTGCATTGTGTTCTTTCTCCTGAGTTTCTGCTGACAGGTCTGCTATTCAGGAAGGGTTTCTTGTTCTGTGATGGAAGCACTGGGGAGAATGCAGTTGAGGTAAGAGATGCTACAAAGGGCAGCTCACGGTAGTGAGGATGTGGAGTAAGGGGAACACTCGTCCATTGCTGATGAGACTGCAAGCTTGTACAGCCACTATGGAAATTAGTGTGGTAGTTTTTCAGGAAGATGGGAGTTGATCTACCTCAAGATTCAACTATACCATTCATGGGTATAGACCCATAGGACACTTCATCCTACTATAGAGACACTTGCTCAACCATNTTCATTACTACTTTATTCATAATAGCCGGAAATTGGAAACAAGCTAGATGTCCATCAACAGTTGAATGGATAAAGAAAATGTGGTACATTTACACAATGGAATATTACTCATCTGTTAAAAAAAGTAAAATAATGAAATTCATAGGTAATGATGGAATTAGAAAAAAACATCCTGTATGAGGTGGGTCAGACTCAGAAAGACAAATATAGTATGCATTCACTTATATGTGGGTATTAGCTGTTAAGTCATTGACAAGCAAGCTATATGACCACAGAGGTTAAGNAGCTAGTAAGGGACATGGGAGAGGGATGGATCTCCTTAGGAAAGGAAAATAGAATATATAGTTATGAATGAATGGGTGCAGGGATTGGAATGGAAGGATGAAACAGAAAGGGGAAGGAAAGCTGAGGGCAAAGGAGGGAATACAGAAAGACATAGATAAAACTAAGAACATTTGAGGGATTGTATGGAAACCTAACACAGAAGAAACTTCCTATAATATATGCATATATGAAGGTGATCTAAATGAAATTGCCAAATTAAAGGGGCCACAGAGCCCCAGCCAGCCATCTCTTGTCACCAAAGTAATCTTCCAGTACTGGGAAGCAGTTACATCTAATTGAATTCTTGGCCAAAGGGATCTCATGGGAACCTCCAAACAATCCAGACTATTGCAAAGGCTATTGGTAGCCCTCCACAAACTGACAGCAAGGCCCTATGGCTGAAGACAACACCTGTACAACTCACTGAATACAGAGAAGTTGAGCTGGTGCCTACCTAGAACCTTCACCTTTATGTACTAGAATTCATGTTACTGGAAGATACCCTTCACACTACNAAAGGAAAAAGATAAACGCCAACCCAGCTATAAACTATTTTTATCTACCAGAGTGACCTGCCTGCAAGATACACTGGTGCAATAGAAACACAAAGCTTGTGACAGAAAGCAACCAATATCTGATTTGTGTTAAGACCTACTCCATGAGATGAAACCCATACCCAACACTGCTTGGTTTGCCAAGANTCTGACACTAGATAGGCCAGGGACCTAGGGGAAAAACAAACACTACTGTTCTGCTAAAGGAACAAAGCAATAAAAATGACTTCTTAATGATATTGTGCTATACTCATAGATCAGTACCTTAATCAGCCATCATCATAAAAGCTTCCTCCTGAAGCAGATGGGAACAAATACAGAGACCCACAGACAGACAATATGCAGAGAATGAGAGACCTTGGAACACTCAGCCCTAAAAGGGATGTCTCTATCCATCCCTTCCCCTCAGGGATCAGGGAACTCTGCAGAAGGGGAAGAACTCTGCAGAAAAAGTCTTAAGAGCCAGAGGGGATGGAAGACACCATGGCCAGCAGTAGATGGTCACAACAAAATGAACTCAGTGACATCTTTGGAGGTTCTTTATCTCACAATGTTAAGTCGCGGCATATATTTTCACCTTACAGGTCCTTTGTGTATATATTTTGGCTTCTGTTTTTTTTCTGTCTGTCTGTCTGTCTGTCTGTGTATACATCTATACAGGTTTCTTGTGCTTTTTCTTTGGCTCTTCAGTTTGATTGTTTGTTTTACATTCTATTTTGCTTGGTTTTGATTTATCTTATTTTATTTTATTTAATTATTATTCCTTAGATGCCTATTTGTTATCTAACAAGAGACAGAAAGTGTATGGATCCTGATGGGAGAAGAGGTAGGAAGGAATTGGAGGAGTGGGTGTAGGGGAAACTGTAATTAGAATATATTATATTAAAATATATTTTCAATAAAAAATAATGTTGCCTAAAAAAGAAAAACAATAGCTGTCACCATGAATGGAATGCATATATGTTGTCAAGTCTTGAATGTACACTTTCCATTGCAAACTTGTGACAACTGTCATGGAGTCGGAATTTCAGACGTCCCGATTATTGGATAAAGGACATCGTTTATAAGTTTTACATAAACATTCAAATATTGTCCCAATGTATTATGAGAGTTAATATTTGTGCCAAATTACAGATAGAGTAAATTCAGTTTATAAGGCTCCGCAGACCGGATGCTCCTTTTGTGTCCATAAGTACCTGTGCCCTGTTGCAACCCCCGTTGTATTGGTGGGATTATATGCAGGAATGACATGAAAGCTGGAGCAGGACCATATCTAATTAGTTTAAGGCCTTGGGCGGGGGACTTCATCGTTTTTAGACCACATTTTTATCTACAAAAGAAAAGTTTAACAAGTTTTTCCTCTAAATTCTATTTTTCTTTTATTTATATAATCAATCCAAAGGATAATTCAGTACTATTTAACATGCCGGCCTGTGCTGAGGGCAGTGGCTTAGAGCAGAACCATGGTTCCCATAGCTGCCTCCTTCATCAAGAAAATATTGCAATGAAGAGACACAGCCTAGATAAAGGTGGCCTTCAGCAAGCTCCTCATAACCCCAAGGACTTGTGACCACCCATAGACAGTTGTGTTTAGACATTGTTTTAGAATATTCTTCTCCTGCTCATTCAAAAGCTTGTCTTCTAAACATACCTCAAGTTCATTGTTCCTACTAAGCATTAGTATTCTTCCATCTTNCATCAGTTATACTCTCAAGCATTAAGTTGGCTACCTATATTAATTAAAAGATTACCCCAGAAATTTAGTTTACCGGATCTCAGAATCAAGCTAGAAAGTCAGAAGAATTAACTGTGAATATATTTATCGTGACCTTATCTTCAAACCAAGCAGTAGGATATGTTATTTATTCTGACAGATACAAGTGTTTTCATGGCTTATCTAACTGAAATCAGTTATGTAAATAGTTAGCATGTTTGCACTGGAGGGCTGGGATTCATNGAGGTCATTGCTCTATCTTATTAGGGATCCAAGGAATAATGAAGTATGTGAGTGCTCAGATGAAGCGTCTGGAAAATGAATGCCCAAAATACTCAAGTAGGACATGTGACCTAATCACTGAGTATGTAAGAATCCTTTTAAGGATTTTTTTTAATTTGTAAAACTTGCACTCAGGGAATCCAAATCTATAGGTTTCCTTTAGAATTATCTCAACATTATGTATAAAATGAAAAGAAAAAATATCTAGCTCTAGTCTATAGGCATACTGCTTCCACTTGGGCATGGCAAAATATTTTAAACACACAGTATAAATATTAAATATTTACAGGAGAAGGAATGAATGTGAACCGAGACTCCTAGGGGAGGAAATGACTACCTGTGCCAGGGGGNGACACCTTTATAACTCAGGTGCTTCCAGGTGTCACTGTGTCAAAGGTAACTGCTTATATAAATAACGCAAGAGTCTACAGAAACATATTTCTAAATGTGATGTTTCTAACTAATTGCAAATTCCAACACAAATGTGCTCATATTATGTAACTATTGCTTCATCTCTGGAATCACGACCTTAACTACAATGCATTTTCTCTTACCTCTTTGTAGCTATTTGCTTGTGGGATAATTTCTATGTCTCTCCATCTCCACATACGCAATACCACCTTTTTATATACATTACTTCATTGTCAAATGTCTTTTAGTGCTTCTGGGTCTGACTGATGTAAGATGTTATTTTGAACATGCCAGAGCATCTAAACGGCTCAGTCTTTTCTTTTCAGCCTGCATTCTTTGATAAGTGGCGAAGCTTCCCACTTATCAGTCACTCAAAGTGACNGTCCCTGTCAGTTGTGTACAAAGCGCAATCAGTTTGGAAGCGAGGACACCAGCATTTTTCTTCTCAGCTTGAAGCAAACACGTTTTGACTGCTAGTCATTCAATTTTAAAGCGTCCTCAATTAGGGGCGGATGAGGATATAAAGAAAACACATTCTAAACACCTCTACCAGGCAACAGAAGAATTTCATTGTTATCTCTTGATTTACCTTACTGCAGCCCCATCCCGCCTCTTTTTATGGCTGTATGACATGGGTGCTGATGACAACAAGCCATCTATCACGAAAAGGTGGCATCAATATATTATACTAACACTCTGGGACAGTTCTCTCCCTCTCTCATTCACACACATATCACTCCACAATAAAATAATTTTAAGTCATTCTACTGATTCCTGTTCAAAGTTTAATTAATGAAAATATAGAATGTANGAGGACAATGAGAAGAAAAGTCAGATAAAGAAATGAATCGTGGGATGGAGAAATGAAATCAAAAAGAGAGAGAAAAGAACTAAGGAATACATCACATGGCTCAGCGCAGGTGTCTATGCAGGTACTGGGCCAGGAAAGTGTGATGTGGAAGTTAAAAGAAAAACTAAATGGTATCCATCAACTAATGGTGGCCCCGGGAAGCAGAAAGAGCATATTTATTGATATACGTGTATATGTATGTGTACATCAACATACATGGAAAATTTTCATTTATATGGATCTATAATGCACTGTGTATGTGTGATATAAAAACAACTTCATTAGTTTTGTCACATATATATTTCTATTATGAAAGACAGTTTGCCTGTGTTAATTACTTATTTAGGTGCTACAGCTGGATCAAGAACAACAAATAATAACCAATATTTCTTCTATGAACACAGAATTCTAGGTTTCAAAGTGCTGATAAATGAAGAGTTAGTTCTGTGCAATGCTTAGGCGTGTGGGACACATCTTCCTCGTGTATAAATATTTACTTTCTCCATTTATAAAAGAACTGTCTCTTGTTCTGTTTACTGCAGAAAGCAAAGCTAAATGACTTTCTTAAAACAAATCCTGTCACATTTGCCAATTTGCTGGGTTTATTATGTTTGATAAGTCTAGTTTGTCTCATTTTCAGTGATTATCCGAATTAAATTGCTTGTCAGCAGACTTAAGTGGAGAGAGGAGGATGGTACCTTTTCAGTGCATAAATGTTGAACTGTCAAGGTGTCAGCAACACACACACACACACACACACACACACACACACAAGTAAGTACAATAAAAATTTAAAAAGAGAAATGTAGAATTATTGTCAGGCTTAATCTTTTCTATACTGCATAATGGGTAATGTGTTCTAATTTGTTTTTTCATGTATTCATTCATTCCATAAATATGTTTATGTCATTTAGTTACCTGGACACTATTTCAGGTACTTGATTATATCAGTGAGAAAGACAGAATTGTTGACTCTAAAGAAATTACTGCCAAGTGCATGTTAGCGGTATGAGAGCATAGCAAACATGAGAACCCAAGTCAATGTACTTGCTCAGTCGGTAAGAAGGAATCTGAAAACGGAGGAAGGGGGTGAAGCATCAGGGCGTTGGAGGCCACCTCCCCAAAATGACCACATTCAAAGGCTCTGGGGTATGTAGATGGAAATGTCCATATACTGATTCTAGAAGTTTCTTGGCCTGTTTCTGAAAGCCAGGAAGGACTGATCTTCAGAGTGAGGGGGATGAGAGGATGAAGTTGAGATGGTAGCAGAGACTCAGTCTAATGGACCAGGCTGAGGAACATGAGTTTAAAAATGAAATCATTTGGAGCACACTTACATAATATCCAGATTGAGAATATCATAGTAGCAGCAAAGTGCAGGTTCTATTTAGATGGTCTCTGGTGGTTAGTTTTGGTTGTCAATTTGGTCAGTAAAGGGATGCTTAAGGGATCAGTGNTACGTGCTCAGTGTGTCAACATTATTTCCAGAGAATCATATCATCAGGGTGTAGCCCTCAGCAATAGAGTGTTCTCTTGAAAGATGCATTACCTGTTAGTGATATANGTTGGTGTAAACAACAACAACAAAAAATAACAAGAGGTGGGGCCTGGTAAGAGGAAATATATCACTGGGACATCTCTTTGGGGTGGTACCTCATCTTGGTCCTTCCTATATCTCCTTTTTTTCTGCTGCTGTCTGACAAGAAGTAAATTAAGTTCAGCCACCATTGCACATTCCTGCCACCCTGATGTTCTGCCAAGCAAAAAAGACCAAGCAAACAGGAATGAACTCTCTGAACCTGTGA
>LZPO01076720.1:6196-28257 GCA_001675575.1 Neotoma lepida
AGTCTGGGATGACCTGGAACTCACAACTATCCTCCTACCTCTGGCCCCCTAAGAGCTGTAATTTTAGGCATGAGCCACCATGCCCCAGCTAAACATTTATTTTTCAAGCTATTGAGTCAAAGATGTATAAATAAAGGCAACTGGAGAAATATTACATGATTTCCACAGTTGGAAATTGCCATTAATCAAGAATCATTGCCTCAGGAAAAAAAGTGGGACAGAAATAATATGCTATAAACACCATAATATGCTAGTTGGGAGCCTACCTGCTTGGATAGACATCTCAGTTCTGTCCTGTATTAGCTATGTGACTTGGAACAATTTATTTAATGATTCTATGCTTCTACTGCTTCATCTGTGAAACAGAAATAATATCATATTTTATCTCATAGTCTTTTTGTGAAATAACTATTATTAAGGCCTAACATATAATAAGTGTTTGATAATTATTAGCTATCTTTGTAGTTATTACTGTTGTCACTTTAAATACATGTTTTAAAGGGAAGTGCATACAGTGGCAGAGATTGCAANGCTGATGGGGTGTTAGACTAGTAGCGCTCAACCTTGGTTGGACATTAGAATAACACAGAGAGTCTTCTAGAAGGAAAAAAGATGAGGAGATGGCTTAGTGGGTAAAGGTGCTTGCCTCCAAGCCTGATGACCTGAGTTCGACTCCCAGGCCCCACACAGTGGAAAGGGAGAATGAACTCCCACAAGACATCCTTGGACCTCCACACATGCCCTATGGCATACATATGCTCACACATGCACACACAGATACCCACATAAACAAATAAGTTTAAGTTTCTCAGGCTTACACTGCAGAGCAACTGAATCAGAATTCCTAGAGATACAGCTTGGGTGTTGGTATTTTCCTCAAGCCCTCCAGCCGGTTCAGATGTGTAGTTTTCACTGATGACAACTGCATTAAAATGACGAAGAAAGACTATTATCAGAGAGAGGTGGTAGAAGATGTATTATCTAAAGAAGCACCTGACTAAAAAGAAGCCATACAGGGAATGATCATGGAGATAAGGAATAAATTTTTGATATGTGGATATATGGAGATAAAATATAACCGTTCATTTTTTCTGATGAATTTAGCATTATGGTCTATTTATCAATCTGATAACCAAAATGCTATGGAAACCGGAAGGAAAAAAAATCGCTGAAATTTAGCATTGTGGAAAAGCCATTTGTATCATATCCAGTGAGAAAAGTAATGATTTGGAGAAATCTGGAAATATAAAAATAGCCAACACCAAGAATTCAAGGCTAGAGAAAGTGACCTATAATCGGGTGTAGTTTGGTCTATCTTCTGCTGTTTTGCCAAAATACCTAAGACTGAGTATTTTCTAAAGAAAACAGATTTGTTTAGCTCATGGTTTTAAAGCCTCAAGGTCTAAGATCAGCCACTCCCATCTGTCAGCTTTGATAAGGACTCTCTTGGTTATGTCCCAGCATAGGGAAGAATTCATGGAGAGAGGGCANGGAAGAAAGATTGATAACCTGTCAAGACAGACAGAAACAGTGGAGGAGTCAACCTTGTGATAAGAGCTTACTCTCAGGGGAACCAGAAAAGCAGTATTACCCTTCTGGGGTTCCTCCTGCAACTGTTGCCTTCCAGTGGACCTTGCTTCTTAAAGATCCCACCATGTCAACACAGCCACACTGAGGGCCAAGATTCCAACACATGGCCCTTTGGGAAACATGCTCAGAACATATATAAACCATAACAGGTAGAAAAGACTTTTAAAAATTAAGAAACTGAAGAACTATTCAATAGTCTAGAGAGAAGCCTAGGAATAGTTACTTATTGTTGAAATTTTTTAAAGTTAATTTCACAGAGATTAAGTATCTTGTTTCACTGTCTAAGGAAACCAAATGACTTAAAATCCAGTAGACTCTACTGGACCCTTGTTTCATTAAGAAAACTCAAGCCACAGTTTAAAATCAGAGCACTAAATGACATATGTGCCATTATATAAATCCACTAATCAAAAGGAAAGTACATTTTCTGCTCTCACTCCTACAATTGAACTTAGCAGAATAGCTTTGCCAGCATTCAGGACCCAACANTTCATGAAAAATAAGAAGAATCTCTATTGACAGGCATCAGTATCCAGTCCATTAGGATGCCAGTCTCTGGAACATGAGATTTTGTGATGGCTGTTTTCTGTAATTCTGTCTTCCACCTAAACTTCAAAGCATTTGTAACCTTCATTTGATNACTACTAAAACAATTAGCTCAACATACTCGAAGAAGTTTTCAGTTTGCTTATTTGCCTCTAAGGGCCTATTAAGCAGATCAAAACATAACTGCAAGAGTAAAACTACCACTTGAGCCTTGATGTCCTATTGTATTTTCCTTTGTGCTTGCTATTATGGGCCTATGGAACAATGCAAGACCACCACATAGAGTAGAGGGAGGCTTGAATCATAACAGCTGTGATCTCAATGCACACTGTGAAATTCTGCACAGCTCTGGATCATGATTGGAGTGGCACCTGTGCAAAACAGGTTTCTTCTGATCCCCTAGAAAGCCTTCTATTTTACACAGGGCCTGAACTGTGTTTGTTGTCCTTAAGCCAGTTCTCTGCCTCGGAATTTAGACAATCGTTCAACTGCTCAGTTTCATCCCTCTAAAGCAATCCAAAGAGTTCACAGGAGATATATCAATGAGTCAGTTCATTCCTGCCTCACCCAACCATTCCCTATGTGACGCGCTGGGCAAGATAACTTTCATAGAGATGAAAAGGAATATCCTTTGTCTACAATGCCTAAAGGCTTTTGATGAAGTCAAATCTTCCACGATATGGATGACACAGGGGGAGAACTGGAGCACACGATCCTTCTCTTTCTCCGGGGCCTATTTCACAAGTAGAAGATGCACAATTGCCTGCCTGGCCCAAAGGAAATGGTTAACGAATTGAAACAATCATTTACACTGAAAAATTGCTGCGGTTTCTGCTTTTAAAAAGTTCGAAAAATGTCCTTCTTGGAAGCTGCAGAAAACGTGACTAAGGCAACGCTTCAGAGGTCCACAATAGGGAAAGGAAATGTCGGAACCAAATTTTCAGGCTCAATTATTCATCTCATAAATAAATTTTGAAGATGGGTTTCTCTTAGGAAAGCAGAGAAGTACAGTGTTTAGCAATTATGCAAACCCTGAACACTTGGCTCCTTGAAAGCATTTCTGTTGGTCTTGGAATGCTCTCTGCATCCAAGTAGCTGACAACATTTCTTATTATTATTATTAATAACCCAAGACTTTAAGGAAGGTATGAGCTCTCTTTGCGTGAGTAAAGAGACTCTGGCTTAATTCCATTTTTTTTTCCAGCTCTACTGTGAACCAATGGCTGCTAATTTTTCTACTTAGACACCACTCTTAGGTGTTCTCTAATAATAATTTGTTATTCAATTCAGGGTGAGTTTAAAGTCCTTTAAGAAGCCTTACAGAAACGTTGGCACAAAAGAAACACAGTTGAGCTTTCAGCGGGTGACAGTTGTGATAATTGTTCTCTTAGCATGTCTGGCCACTGGAGAATGGCTACAAAGCAGCTTGCTGATGTTTTGTATCCATCATTACCAGAGGAAGCATGCAGACTTGGAGACTCCTAGCGAAGTTTCTGGTGCTTACTGTCTCACTGCTCTGTGGGAACCCTTACAAAAGATGCCTGCAAGGCTGAGACTCCACCCTCTAGGGGCTTACAGTTTTAGTCAAGTTTTACCAACTTGAGNTGCTATGTGTGTAGCACTATGCAAGGCCCCACAAGAGTTACAGAAATAGAAAACATACCTTATCTTCAAAGAAGATTCAATAGAGTTGGAAAGGCAAGATGAATGCTAGAAAGGTCATCAGCAAAGGCTGGAAAGAGAAGAGATTTTGTTCCAAGGATATGGGGGTGCCTTTAACTGGATTTTAAAAAATTGATGAGATTTGAGTAGAAGGAAGGTATCTAAGAAGCAGAATAAGAGAAATGAAGATGTGAAGGTAGAAATGAGTACATCACTCATGTGGGACTCAAATGGTGTTTTGTCCCCTCCTTTTTCTTTTGGTCTTGTTAGATACATTAATAAGGACAAGGCCAAAATTATTTGAAAGAATTTCAGCTCATCCTCATGAATTTTCTATAGAAGTAGAAAAACTAGAGAACCACAAAGTGAGTAGATGGGAAGAGATAACTCAATTGGTTGGAAAAGTCTCTCTGAAAGGAAAAAATATGGAAAGATTATAATTATAATCCAGTCTATTAAAGAACTACCACAGGAACATAGAACCATGGAGCATGAAGAGTCCCAGGAANACACAACTTCTTTCACTGAGCTAGGTGACCATATACATGAACAGAAAGAGAAATGGGAGAGAATGAGACTTGGGTGCCATACTGTAAGAGTGCAGATATTCCAAAGTGATTCACAAATTTCTCATCTTTGTGTTGGAGCCCTCACTGAACTTTTCCATCTACATGCCCCCACAATGCTACACTAAACTTCTTCAGCTTCTTATAAAATCTATTCGTGTTCAACAACTTCTTCAATTGACTGTCTTGACTGCAAACATCGTCAGTCATGAAGCAAACTTGCACTCGAGGGAGCATGACTCTCCATCATCCAGGTAGGCCTCCAGTTGTCAGTCACACCCCTCCCACCAAGAAGTGAGGATCTGTGCTCATCTGATACATAAGAACTCCATCAGTGATCTAGGGATCTCATTATAAACTCTAAGCACTTTCCCGAGGAGAATGTTTGCCTAAGTGAATTCTATCAAATGTGGATTTCTCAATCTTGTTAAACGGGATGGGATGATGGTTAAAGAGTATAGAATTTCAGTTACATAAGATAAATAGATTCTGGAAATGTACTTGTTAAGAAAAAAACTACTGTATATATTATTAAACTTTGCTTAAAGCAAGTCTTGGGCTGCAGCTTGGTGGTCGAGTGCTTGCATAGCTAGCATGCACAGGGCCCTGGGTTTGATCCCAATTACCACATAAGACAAATGTGCTGCTGCATACCTGTAGCCCCAGCAGTCCAGAGGAGAGCCAGGAGGATCAGAAATNCAAGGTTATCCTTGGCTATATATGGAGTTTGAAATCAGACTGGACTACAGGAGACACTGTATCAAAAAACAAAACCAAGCAAAAAAAAAGTTGAAAGAAGAGATTCCCTGTCTTCTGATTCAACCTAGCCCTGGCTTCTTTCTCAAGTAGCAATAGTAAGACAGTGAATTCCCCCATCCCTCAAGATAGAATAAAAAAAAAAAAAAGCAAAGACTTGCTCTAGCTTAAAATTTCAGCCCAAGGTTGGGATATGCAAGCTATGGGCCTCAGAAAAGGCAGAGTAGAAAGGCCGCATGCAAGTCTGTGCCAATAGCTTCATTCTCCTTTTTTATTCCATGCCAGAGCCGCAGCCCATTGGACAGTGCCAATCACACTCAAGGCAGGTCTTCCTTCCTTGGCGAATTGTCTCTGGAGATGCACTCCCAGACACACCTAGAAAGATGTTTTACCAGTCTCCAGGTACTTCTCCACCCAACCAAGCTAACAATCAAAATTAACCAGCACAACAGTCTACTTAAATCTCTTAAAGTTGGAGCATTCCAAATCCTATGGGATTGTAGTCCAGTCCTCCTGTGTGTCCTGTCATTGCTCAGAACTGGCCTCCTTGAATGTCTGCCCTTCTGGGCCATACATCAATCAAGGTAGGGAGTCCCATCTTTTGATCACTGCATCCACCTAGACATATTTTAAGGTTAGAACCTTTAGGAAGACTTAGAAACCACACCTTACTCTTCCTTACCTCTTTCTCCTTTTCCTTCTATTCCCCCCTCTCCTTTCTTTCCTCTCGTTCTTCCCCCTTCCCTATGCCATCTCCCTTTGTCATACACAGAACATTTATGTCACAGTCACAGCCTGTGAATGGGAGAAGAAACCTGGTCCAGTGTTGATCCTGTGATATTACAGATGGCTCTGTGGTGACCAATTTGGGGTATCAACCAAGATCAATTCTGTCTTATTAATTGTACTGGTAACTTCTTCTTTCCCTAATGCCTTTGTTCCTAGCTTGCCTTATGTGTTTTAGGTAACTGTCTCACTAGTTTTTCTCAACTTTTGTAAGTCTAGTTATTATTTTATCCACTCGAATCTAAAATCCTTAAAATTAGCAATGACATTGTTTCTTTTATCTTTCTTCCAATTCATTGTCATAATTCATTTTTTCTTAAATGTTCTTAGTGGATGAACAACTAACTAGGCAGGAAGTCTGCTGATGATTATTTAGTTCAATGCTGTAATTGTAGATTATAGGAATACTTAGAAAGGGAAAAGGAGTGAGAAGTCTTTGGGTCGGAGAGAGAAGTCAAAGGAAAACACATCAAGGAAGAGAATAAGAGGAAATGAAAATAATATGGAGAAAGGGGGCCCTTTGAAGAGGAAACAAAAGCATATGGCAGATTGGGGAGGGAAAGCTAAGCCTTGCTAATGGATGCACATGGGGGAAAGATTCCTGGTCCACATATTTCCAGCTGGAACAAGAAAAAAAAAACCCAACTAGTGATTGAACTTGAATTTATTAGATTGAACTACAAAATGTTGCTAATGTCTGACTGCTCTTCACCTGTGGAAAGAACAAGAACTTGATTGGACCATATCTATGTAAGCAGAGAGTTCCCTTGATGATTACCCAACTAGACAAGGATGGTAGGAATAGCTTTGAACACGTGATTCACTTACTTTGTTGTTTTGTTTTGCCAAGTAGCTTTAAGTAAATTAAAATACAAGCAAATACTAAAGTTATCAGTAACACATGACAAAATCAACTGCATTTATTTCTTTACATGTTTAATATATATGTGCATATATTTAAACATACACTTTATATTAACTATGAATGCACATTTTAATTATGACAATCCCACTAATCATCATCTAAGTGGTTATTGGAAGGATAAAATAACTACTTCTTTTAACTTGTTTATCTGTATCCCACAGTCTGCCACATATGTGTACATAGGAGATAGGAGGCAAAAAGAGGGACTGAGGATTTCTGTTTTGTAACTTTATGTCATCCAAGAAATGACAAATTGCTTTTAACAAATACGTTAATTTTTTTGTCTTTGTTTATTTCTTTTAAAAAGAAAAGGAGGAACAGAAACTTGACAGCTGGGAATAGAAAATACCTCATGGATGTGGGTTTTATTGCAAGCTCTGTGCCTGAGTTAAAGACGTTAACGCTGAATTCAGCCACCAGGATCAAAACTCCTACAAAACTCTTCCANCCGCAGCATTTATGGCTCCAGGTTTCGTTTCAGAAAATGAGAATGTGCTCCAGGATTGTGGTCCTAGTTCCCCTTCTTGCCTGCTGTAAGTACAACCACAGTCTGTTCTCTTAATGCGATGGAAATGTTCAGTTGGCATTGTTTTCCACAACCATGGAAACACCTGCTTCCAAATTAATTTATAATCTATTTTACACCTATGGCTGCATGCCACATTCCAGCTTGTTTTTTTTTTTAAGAGTTTTGGTAAAGTGTATAAGAAAATTTATAATGTCTGCTTCTTCTCCTTTTTGTTCCCTGTGACATAATGTTGGCTTTTACACATTTCATTTTATGTCCAGCTTTTTAAGATGTTAATAATATGTAAAGATATGTGATATGTTGGAATATATGTGAAGTCTTTTTTCTGAGTCTTTTAAAGCATATCCCAACCCAGATATTGTACACTACACATACTTTCCTTACATCTTGCTCCCAATTTCTCCTTTTATTTGGCCAGACTAAACCATGCGGAAAAGTATCTTTTGAGTTTCTTTAACAAAGAAATCTGAGGGTGCCCACAACTTCACTAACTTCAAATGTGAATGACTCACTTCTGTGAAAATATTTATTCCCCTCCCCTTAGCTTTTGTGGTAAAGGGAAGAAGTATTTAATGTATCCCAGATGACCTTGTGAAGAGGGGATTATGAAAATCAGCTTAACTACTGTTTCATTGACTTTGTTTGTCTTGTTTATCAAGTACACAACCCCAGAACTCAACAATTTTTAAAAAAAAATATTTAAGCTGTTTTCAACACTAACATTAGTATTAGGTTGATAACATACATTTTTAAATACAGTTTAAATATTTTATGAAGGGAACCAACATTCCTCACAGCAAAGAACAAAGAAACACAAAGCCATTTAGTGATTGAAATGTCTAGTCCCACTGTAAACAGGTAAATGAAAACTGCATCGCTCCTATGATCCTCAAACACCTGCTGTTGTCCAAGAATGCTGTTATTATGTCACTAGAAGAAAATCATGTCAAATCATGAACTAGAGAGAAAAAAAAAGAGGGAAGGNTGGGAAAGGAAGTGTTAGCTCCNGTATGAAAACCTGAGCCACAAAGTCAGGGAGAATACTATTTAACAGTCCCAGTCTAAAACTGGAGGTGAACCATACAAAACTCTTGAGCATTAAGATTAAAGCCAACCATTTATTCCCTCCTGTTATTATTGAACGGTGGTCTATACAGGTCAAGGATGCAAATACTTGCTGTCTCTTAGGGCAGTGGGTCTCAACCTTTCTAATGCAGCAACCCTTTAATACAGTTCCTCATGTTGTGGTGACCCCCAACTATAAAATTTTTTCCATTGCTACTTCATAACCATAATTTTGCTACTGTTATGAATCCTAACATAAATATCTGTGTTTTTCAATGGTCTTAAATGACCTCTGTGAAAGGATCACTCAATCCCCTTAGGGGTCTCACCCACATGTTGAGAATTATTGTCTTAGGTTTTCTTTTGGTGTTTTTACAACACATGGAGCTTTTGCTACAGTAGCTGTTATCATTTGTGAATATTTTAATTATCTGCAAGTCAATAAATAGGATCAAAACATAGTAACCTGGTTTTATCAATGGCAATGGTCATATTGGCAAGTGTCTTAAAGGCAACACTAAATGTCATTCTTTTTTCTTTATTAAATTTCTGTACCAGTTTTGGTTTTTATAAGAAATCATTAATATTTAAGGTTTTGTAATGTAATATGAAGGTCACCATCGTTTAAAGTCTCAAGGATTATACTCTTGTTATTACACCACTGTTGTTTATCAAAGCAGTCTGCAAGTTCACACAAGAGTGTCAGCAGAGGGTGTCTTTATAGCTCACAGGCTAGGGCTCATAACTCAGTCTCTACATCCTACAGCACTCTTGCTTCACATGTCTATCTTAGTGATCTTTTAAATTAAAAAGAAAAGTAATCAAATGCAGAGGAAGCAAATAACAGACATCTGGGCAGCCAGAAAGGGATTAGTAATATTACCTTATAAAATAATGAGAAGTGATTGCCTAATTGGTAAGCCATGCCCTCAGACGATAGTGTTAGTCATCTATTTATTCCTTTGTGTATTATGTTTGTTTATTGATGTTTTCCCTATCTAAAGAGCCTGCATACCATGCCACACTACTGTACATGCTAAATTGTAAAACCTCCATATTGGCTCACTAACCACAGATGACTAGCAACTTCCTGAGTATTTGCTGGAACTGCTTTAGGATATTACCAGAAAGAGATTAAAACTGTGGGAACAGAAAGANGCTATTGATAACTTTCAGTCTTCATTAATCGCCAAAAACAACCTGAAAATATTTATAAATAATAAATTCTTTTCCTTAACTCTCTGTCTTGCTAACCCTCATGACAAATACTCCTCCTTCAGCCCTATATCCTCTTTCTTCTTCCAAGGAATGCAGCCTCTAGACCTGAGGCACTGGGTGTATATAGATGCTTACACACACACACACACACACACACACACACACACACACACACACACACATGATCTTATTTGTGTGTGTGTATATATGTGTGATTTTATTTATGTGTGTATATATACACACATAAATAAGATTTTACACACACACACACATTCATATAGATGTGTGTGGATGTCCTTGGAGACAAGAAGAAGGCATCTAGAAGTGGAGTTACATGAAGCTATGAGCTACCTGACCTGGCTGGTGAGGGCAAAACTCCAATCCTCTCTAATTGCACCAAAACCCTGAAAAGCCTACTTCTTCGAGAGTGTCCCCACATCAGAGCCTCAGCTATCACAGCCATGCTAATGTTTCTCAAATCTACATTTCCAGTCCCAATACCCTATAAGAATTTGTTGATTTAGATTTCCCAGAAAATGCCACTGGAAGAGTTTAAATTCCATACTTTCCTGACACCAGCTCCTTTTCCGCCCCTTGCTTCAACTCTTTGTCACCAGAACATCATTCATTAGCACCCCAATTCGTTATTCTACTTCACCACACACACTTTCTTTTTCTTCACAGAATTTATCTCTTACGTGCTTGTATCTGATTAAAAACTTCAATGGGNCTCTGAAGCGGACTTTCTCTTTATTCTCGTTGAGAGTATTTCCCATCAGATTCTCAACCTCTTCTACCCTCCTCCTCTTGCGAAGTTGAAAGATTTTTCCCATTTGTATTGCTACATATTGCTCTCCCCCATTTAATATACACTCCATGGGGTCAGGAGGCATTCCAATGGTTTGGTTCAGTTAGTAGGTACACTAGGCACTCAATCGGTATTACTCCAGCAGATAAAAGTATACATGGGCAAATGAAAGAATTGGCCATAATGCTGGATGTAGGGAATGCTCAACCAGAACAATATAGAATTGTGTTTGACTCTGTTCTCACGTCTACCCTGCACTTCCAATCAGTTACAAGTTCTTACACTTTGCCCTTTCAACATTTCTTCTCCACCAAATCCTAACCCCAAATGAACTCAGACCAGTCTTTTTAAAACAAAATTCCCAGGCTTCCTCCACTGTACTCACTTCTTCCTGAAGAATCTTTCTAAAAATCCTAGTTTTCATCACTCTACAGAACTTAAAACTCTCTATGGCTTCCAGAACCCTGCATAATCTAACCCCAGATACATTTTACTTCTCCTGCTGCCTTCTAATTTCTGGTCACTGCTCACCATTCCCTTTCANCAGCTNTNACTGAAGGGGCTGGCTCCTCACTTGGGTTCTTTCCACCCTCACTGTTTTTACTTAGGATATCCCATCTAACTTAACACTTCCCCTTCTCCCCGTTTANTCCAACCCTATACATTTTCTTGCGATCTAAGACCCAGTTCTGTTCCCCCGAGCTCTCTGAAACCCTCACCAACAAGCCCACCCGCGTATCCTGCTGCTTTGTCTAGTCTGAACCTCATTCATTTGCTGTATGGATGATTTCATCATTTCATCTTGGCTCCTCCACACCCCGAGAAGGTAGCACACATGAAACTTGACCGTTCTCATGATCATTCCTGGATCAGTGTCCTACATAGACATACACCTGAAAATATCTTTAAATTGTACCAAGATATTTCAAAGAGATGCGGCCAATATCTAACGTGTCCCTCTTTCTATCTTGACCTCTGATGTCTTCGTGACAGCTGCTCATGAACAGTTCTTCCCCTCTTTTGGACTTATATTCTCTACCATTAAATTCTGATCCATTATGATTTTCATGTTTCTGTGTTTTCTTACCCCTCAACTCTGAATTTACTATTCTTCTGGGAATAGCTCTTTGCCTTTGTCTCTCACTCCTTCCAATAATAGGCATTAACTGGGAAGAATCCCTATCCTTGGAACTGTGAAAATAAAGAGAACTTTTCTTCTTTTAAAGGCAGTGAAAGAAGAAGAGCTCTGAGTGTAACAGGTCAACACTGTTGCTGTCGCCATGGCTTCCCTCTAGTTAAATCTTAGTGGATCACTGCACAGGTATATTACTTGTTTCTCCTGGAGGACTTCTCATCAGATCCTTGACCTTTCCTACCTTGGCATCTCCTGGGATGTTGGGAGACTTATCTTCAAAGCAAACATCACTGTGGGGTACACTAAGCTAGACAGTGGCCTAAAGCTTCAACTGTGTGTTCTCCATANATAGCCCAGCAGCAACAGCCCCACCTCTGATCCCAATCCATCAAAGAAGCACATAGGGTGGACATATGGCTCATACTAGCCCTTCTCCATGCACAGCCTGCATCCACAGAATGATAACCACATCACCAAGTTTTTCTCTCAGAGTTCCCAGACACCACCTCATCTGTTGGTTAAATAAGCTATGGCATGCATGACACTGGAGCAGCTCAGTGCCATAGAACATTGCACAGCCCAATCCACAACATCCACAACAGACCAGAGGAGCGTGAAGACAGTTGACTCTATGAACAGGAAAATGGAAAATCCAAAAGCTGCTTCCAGAAAATGTCCATGCTAACTGAAGGAGACTTTGGGAAGAGATTAGGTCTGCCAATAGAGACAGCAAAAGTACATAATTAAACATCATTAGTCAGTTCCCCACTTGGGCCTATGACCTCCCCATGTTTACAGTACCAGGCATGAGTTCCCTCCCATAGAGTGGATCTCATATCCAATCAAAAGGTAGCTGGTTAACCCCACGACAGTCATGCCACAGTTGCACATAAGGGTACACTTTGTCAGCAGGTTGGTTTTCAGAGTTCACAGCTAAGTAGGAAAACGGATGCCTTCTCTCCTCCAACAGCCTACATAGTATACCTTCTGGCACTTAGAAAGCTAATCAGCAGGGAAGAAATGTCCAGTCCAATCCTAGCTTGTTTTCTCTATATCTTACAGCCAAGGTATGTGTGTCTTCAGCAAAGGATCATTTTAAATTTTTTTCTTTATTGTTGAGAATATCATACAGGTATACAATGAAATATGGTTATATATATACATATCTCTCCTCCAACTCCTCCCATATTCCACCACCCAACTTCATGTCTTTTTTATGATAACCTACTAAGCCTGGATAGTCTTGTTCCATATATACATGTGTGTGGAATCTGACATTAGAGCATGGGAATCCCACCAGTTACCCTGGTTTTGTTGTTATTGTTATTGTTGTTCTTAGAATAAAATAAAGGGTAAACTTTAACTTTGAGTTAGGCAAAGAATTTTGCCTTATAACATTGAAAGCACAGTAATGAAATTTTTAAAAATATATGACAGTGATTCATGATTTTTTTTAGAAATCTCTGATACAGACATTTAAGAATTTGAAAGAAGTGGCAGACTTGCAAAAAATAATACAAATCATATTTCTGGAAAATATATCCAGTATATATACAGAATTCTCAAATGTAATCATAGAACACAAGTTTTGAAGTAGAAATTTTTCTATTTTTTTAAAATTATAATTACATCATTTCTCCCTTCCCTTTCTTCCCTCCAAATTCTCCCATATACCCCTCCTTTCTTGGTCTATTTCAAATTCATGGCCTCTTTAAATAATATTTTATTAGTTCTTTGAGAATTTCATACAATACATTTTTATCACATTCACCCCTCCCCATTCCAACTGCTCCAAACTCCACCTTCTCCACCCTCACCTCCCTACCCACCCAACTTTGAGTCATCATCATCCCTGTCACGGTTGTTTCCTCNTCCTCCTCCTCCTCTTCCTCCTTTTCCTCTTGCCCAACTACTCTTGAGAGAAGGGCCTACCCTAGAGTCTGGTCGACCTATCATTGGTCACACCATTAAAGAAATTAACTTTTCCACTCTCAGCAGCTATTAAATAAAAATGTCTCCTCAGCTAATGGTGGGGCTTCATGCCCATCTCCACATGCTAGGACTTTGTCTGGCTTGGGCTTGCTGATCTTGTGCACACTGTCATGATTTCTGTGAGTTCATGTGCGCAGCTACTCTGTTGTGTTCAAGAAACACTGTCTCCTTCAAATGACCCACAACCCCTAGCTCTTGACTCTTACCACCCTCTCTTCCCTGAAAACCCGAGTCTTGGAAGTAGGGGTGTGACAAACATATCCAGTTTCAGGCTGAGGACTCCACAGTCTCTTATTCTCTTCATGTTGACCAGTTGAGGGTCTCTGTGTTGATTGCCATATACTGCAAGGGGAAGTTTCTCTGATGAGGTTTAAGAGATGTAATGATCTATGAGTTGTTAGAATTCATTTTCAACTGTGTCCATTTAGCAGAATAACAGGAGATTCTCCCCTAGGACCTACAACCTATCTTAAGCCACAGGTTCTTGGCCTCATTAATAGCGCCATGTTTGGGTTCCAGCTCGAGGAGTGGGCCTGAGGTCCAATCCCAAAGTCATTGATTACTCCCATATCATTAGTGCCACTATTGCACCAGTGGGCATATCCTGTNGGGCTAGTTACTCTTGGAGCGCCCAGGGTTAACAGCTGTGTGAGACTGACGATTGTTTTTCTCCTCTAGTGGTATGCATAGCACCTTCCAGCACTGTGAAAGCTATGAAGGATGAAGCTTCCAACTAAAGAGCAGCTTGGTTTCTCCACACTTTATAACTCAAGTATGTGGTGTGCTAAACATCAGAGCCTTAGCATCAAGTTCTAGAAGTTAACCAAAGGTATTGGCAATAGCTTGTAATGTTTAGGGGGGGTCTATGAAATCCCATTGGCCAACGACTCAAAAAGAGGTAGCCCATTCCTGGTACTGGGGATTTTATTTGATAGCATGTGTCTGCTTGGGGTATTGTTCTGTCATTGTAAGGTAACTCCATTAAAGTTCTTTTTATATATGGATATGGGTAAGGATATATTTTACAAAGCTTCTACAGTGGTAGGTTTCCATGTGGCTTTTTCTTTAAATATTTTACTTATTTTTATGTGCATTGGTATTTTGCCTGCATATGTGCCAGTGTGAGGGTACCAGGTTCCCTAGAACTGGAGTTACAGACAGTTGTGAACTGACGTGTGGTTGCTGGGAATTGAACCCAGGGAATTGAACCACTGAGCCATCTCTCCAGTCTGCCCATATGGCTTTTTCAAAAGGGCCTTTCTTGTCAATTATCTCTCCCCAGAATTCTCCCTTCTGCCCTGCCCTCCCATCCCCTACTCCATTTAATCCTTCCTGTTCCATTATTCCCTTTTCTCTCTTTACATCACTGTATTTTGTGCCCTCTGCCTTGAAAGATCCCATCCTCCTTCACAGCCCCTTACTCACTTCCTAGCTTCCATGAGCATTCCAAGTAGAACCCACATATCTAGAGAATCAGTAAAAGGGTCTCATCCTCTAGCTCCAGCAACCCACTAGGAGAATTGACAAGATCCTGTGTGGATTTGTTTCTGTTTTTGTTTTTTGATGAGGTGCTGGGGCCTCCATGGCCAATGCCTGGAAAGGCATCCCATATCTTGGACAGGGAATTTTGTTTAGCAATCCACTGTTTCTAGCAGCAGCATTATCTAACCATGGAGGATAATTCCTTGTGTGTTTTTGTTTGGTTTATAAGATAATAGATTTTTATATGGTTTTTTCATATACTCTATCATAGTTAGTTCCTGCCTTCTACATCCTCATCTCTCCAATCCTCCTACCTCCCTCATCACCAAGCCTTTTCTACGGCAGCATTTCCCCTTTACTTCACTTTCAATTCTGCTCTACCATCCCTCCTCCCCAAAGGTAATCCACCCACCACATCTCTTTCCTTGTTTCCTGGAATTTACCACTGTTGTTGAACTAATTTGGCATAGCATCATACTGCCTTCTCGACCTCTGTGTTTATACTAATAGACAAAAACTACCCTCAGGCTTAATCCAAAAAGCCTCTCTCTGCAGTGAATGTTGGTAATCAGAGACCCGTGGCTGCCCAAGACGTTCCAGAGTAAGTGGCAGTTGAGGGCTCAGGCCTGAACAAGGCATTTCCACCACCACCCCCCCCAAGGCTCAGGAAACATTGTGGAAGAGGGAGTAGGAAATATGTGATGGCTGAAAGATAAAGTAAAGGGATGTGAAATGCCCTCCGTAGAATGCCATTCTCTAGACTTGCTAGACCCATTGAGTACTGGCTAAACTTCTGACAACTAAACACAAGCTAGAGTCATTGTAAAAGAGACAACCTCAATTGAGAAAATACCCCCACTAGACTGGATAGTGGGCAAGCCTGGGGTACGTTCTCTCCATTGATGATTAATGCAGCTCACTATGCATGACGCCTGGGCTGGTGGTCCTGGGTACCTTGAGAAAGCCATGGCAAGTGAAGCCAGTAAGAAGCACTCCTCCATGGTCTATGTATCACTTCCTGTCTCCAGGTTCCTGCTCTGACTTCCCTCAGTGATGGACTGTTTCCTGAAAATTTAAGCAAAATAAACTCTTTCNTCCCAAAGTTGCTTTATTGGCCATGGTGTTTCAACCCCAAGACACACTGAAATCCTGAATTCACAGCAATTGCTCAGGGGGAGGGGCTCATGAGGCCTTACCCATTACTGCTGAACTATTAGCTGTTTGTATATTGGGGGAGGGGCACATTTTGCCTTCAGTTGTATATCCACTGCTGAGCCCACCAGGCTCCAGCAGATAACTCCAAATCTGTGGTTACACAAATGACCCTGGTTAATTAAACTCAATAGGTCATAGGACAAAAAACAAATGAATAGACATGAACATGAGAAAGCAATTTATAAGGAAGAGGAGATAGACAGGGATGGTAGGGATACAGAAAGAGGATAAGAGTGGTCAATTTGCATTATGTGCATGCATGAAATTATTAAAGAACAAATTTAATTACTAAAAAGAAAAGAGTGCATAATTAGGAACACAGTGATAGTGTTCGTGTGGTTCCTGTTTTATTCCTTGGCTCCACAACTGAGAAAACAGAAGGCATCATGGAAAATAAAATAACCTGAGTTATCTCAAAATGTTCATGTACAATTTACATTGTACACATGGACAGTGCGAACACAGAGCCTGGAACATAGCAGGAATATCATTGATAGTTTACTCACTCCCAGTCTCTCCAACCAGGGTTTCGCTTCCTTAAGGAGGCCCTACATCTTCCAGTGATTTATTCATTCAAAAACACCTTGAAAGGGGCTGCAGAGATAGCTCAATCACTAAAGTCACTGCCACACAAGCATGAGGACCAGAGTTCAATTCTCCAGCACCAATGNAAAAGCCAAACTTGATATACATCTCTTANTACATCATTAGATGAGCAGAGACAGACAAACCTCTGGAGTTCATTGTCCAGGCTGCATAGCCAAGTCAATGAGCTCCAGGTTCAGTGAAGACTGTGTCTCAAAAATAAAGCAAAGAGNGGTGGCTGGAGAGATGGCTCGGCAGCTAAGAGCACTCACTAGCTGTTCATCTGGAGGACCTGGGTTCCATTCCCAGCACCCACATGTTGGCTCACAACCACCTATAACTCCAATCCGAGGGGACCCCAAGGCCCTCTTCTGGCTTCCTTATCTATGCACATGGTGCACAGATATGCATGAAGACAAAACACCTATACACATCAAAATAATAAATATAAAAAAGTTTTCAAAAATAAGGAAAGCAAAGAACAATAGAAAAATACACTCAGCATCTACTTCTGGCCTCTATATACAGGCACTCCCAAGTGCATACATGCCTGAACACACACATGTGCACACATGCACACACACACATACACAAAATAAAAATATTCACAAGGCATGTGCTTAGCTTTGGAAATACAGTGGCAAATGGGAAATAAATGACTGTACCTTACCAGGGACCTGGGCACAAAGCAGATGGTTAATAAACATCTGAGCATTGACAAAACCAGACTCCAGTGGTCCTCCTCAGACAACCCCCCACTGGAATCTGCATGCCTAAGAGAGCTTTAAACAGGATTTGCTGTCAGAGGAAGTAGTTAATGTTGACTTTATGTCTAAGGATAACCAAGAGACAGAAATAAAAATAGGTGTCCTGAGAAAACAGTGGTGCCTGAGAGACCCCACTTGAAAATGAATTGCTAAAATAGACATCCTCATCAACAGAGAGGAAATCTGGTAAGTTCCAGGAGGAATAATATCAGCATTTGCCATTCCAAACCATGCCAAATTCCATCATAAATCAAAGTAAGAAATAGCCACAAGAAAAATTTTACTACTGAGATTTGTCACAGTTGTGTGTATATCATTCCACATATACAAGTTAATTTTCCATCATAGTTAATATAAATTTTTAAAAGGTCAAAATGCAATTGGATTCCCTTTAAATAAAGGACACTTAATAAANTAGAATCCTGCTTTTTATTTTTTATTTTTTTAAGACAGGGTCTCACTGTGTATCCCTGCTGGCCTGGAACTCATTATGTAGACCAGGCTAGCCTCAAATTCATAGATTCACCTGCCTCTGCCTTCCATGTGCTGGGATTAAAGGTGTGTGCCACCACACCTAACTCTACAACTCTCAATGTATCAACTTTTAGAACNTATCAACAAAATTATAATAAATGTCCATCTCTTAAACCCTGTTACAAAAGATGCAAAATCTAAATGATATATTCTTGAGTCACACATTTGCAGGGAATATTTCCTCAGTTGATAAGCATTTATNGAGTGCCTGCTTATCATTTAACAGGTAGCTCTCTTTTCTCTGAAGCAATAATGATCAAGACAAAACAGTGTGTCACGTGGATGCTCCAAATTATTGTAGGGGAAAATCAAAGAAATACAAACAGCATAACAAGAATGCTCAGTGAAAGAACAGTCCATCCTTCTGANGGAAGGAAGGTGATAAGACGAAGTATATCAAGAAAAACAGGTCTTCATTGTAGAAGGGTGAGTAGAGTAGAGTCTTAAGGTGAGGAGAGAGACTGTGAAATGCCATCTTCTAAGCAGGACATGGACATGGGGACTGTGAACTCACAGCAGCTGTGCATACTGGCACTGGGTCCACAGAAGCCAGGNCCTCCTAAAATCAGCTACAGGAGGGGAAAGGACCTACAGGGCTCTAGCATCCACTGCTAATCTGTTAGCTACTGACAGATCCTAGGGCAACAAGAAGCATCCGTATCAAGTTATGTACCACCCTCTGGGGAGCCCACCAGTTCTGAGGGTTAGTTCCAAGCTCAGGATCACAGGAACGGGCCTGATTAAACTAAACAAAACCCAAACTAATAAACAGGAGAGAGAGACTGGGGGAGCTGGTAAAGGAGGCAGAAGGAAGCACACACGTGTGAAAGTGTAGAATAGCAAAATTTACTCATAAAATTACTCATAAAACTCAATATTTTAAAAGAAAAATAGTTGTTAAGTCTTGCAAAATAACGTTTTAAGGCANATGCCAGTAGAACTGAGAAATAAAAAAGAGATCCCACTATGGCAAAAAAATAAAGATGGAACTATATATAGATATTGGTTATATAATGCTTACCCTAGAGGTGAGTGTACCATTAGACAATATTTTCAATAAGGGATAAGAAGAGATGTGACTGAGCCCTTGCCTAGCATGCACAAGACCATATTTAGCCCACAGTGTACACTTGTGCACGCACACAATCACACACACACACACACACACACACATACATGGCAAAAGAAATCTAATAAAGGATAAGAAAATATATTCTTATTTGCCATCCAATAGATCCTTGGGAACATAGTAGGTGCTCAATAAATATTCCTGCCATTCAAAGAGCATCAAGGATCAAAGAATGGACAAGTCTCAAAAGACAATGGATTTTTCNACATTGAACTAAGAGTTGATTCTTTGTGGGGCACCCTGAAGAGACTTCAGGCAACAGTGACATAGCTAGGTTTGGGTTTGGGGCATGCTTTCTGANCAGATACACAGAAGATGGGTTGGAGGAAAGGAAGAACAAAAGCAGAGAACTGGTTGGAAATAACTACATGTCAAAATGAGTCGATGCCAATGGCTGGAAGTTGGTGAGGACACCATGAAAGAGAGGGTACCACATAAGCATATACAGAATGGCAGTGAAATTAATAGGGTAACCTGGAAGAACTCCCAGATTTCTTCCACCGCCCCCACTAGGAGAACAAGTCGCCTTGCGACAGTATAAGAAATATCAAGTATCTTCTATAAAACTGTTTATTAAACACAAGTTCACATGTATTTACAACAAAAATCCTGGGCCAGATACATGTGGGGAAGATTTGGATTGCTTTCTTATTAATTTATCCATTCAAAGATCACTCAGTAAATTCCTGGTCTGTGTTACATACTATATTAAATGGTCATTGAGAACAAAATTATGGGACGGGGTGTTCTCTCTCCCCTCATGGAGGTGATATCTTTGTATAGGAAATAAGCTATCCATCATACCACAGGCAGGAAAGGGATGTAGTATGAGAGGACTTAAAGACTGTACAAAGGATGTTCTTTATGAATGTCCTTTATCTTAAGGGTTATGGGAATCATGGAAATGTCTAAGAACCAAGGGGCAAGTATAACCAAATAGTATTTACGCTTGGCAAAGGTCACTCTGACTATCTGTAGAAGATCCACTTGGCGGCCCTTACAGGGTCCATGACAGAGCCAATTGGACTTTAGATTCCAAATAGTCACCTGTGTCCATTCTTGTAGATCAATGCCTTGCATTATAACAGTTATTAAATACTTTCACAATAAATCCATACTGGAGTATTGGTAGTAGAGGTAGATGAAAGAACATTCTAGTAGATAAGATGAATAGCCTGTTTAGATGTCATAGGCTTTATGTCTAGACATCAGCTTCTTATGGCTGTTGACAAGCAGAGGGTACAAGAAGTGATGACATACAAGGAGGCCAAGAGCCAGCCCCTTGGCAACAACACAAGTTAGTCCTCATTGGTGCCCTCTCTTGTTTCTGTTCACCCACACATACCCTGGCACTTGGCCATCTCCATCTCCAGAAACAGTACCACTTAGCCTCTTGGTTTATAAATGAGGGAAATTAGTCATTAGAAAGTACATAACATTCCCAGACTAGTNTCAGTCCACCCTGAAACAAATTGTCAAATATTTATTCCTCCACATAGAAAGGCCAAAGATGTATTCAGTGATGCGTTTAACACATACGCATAACTCTCTGACCAAAATGACCAAACACAAGCCAGTTGTCCTGTGCAGAATCTTTGTCTCTCTCCTTCCCTCTGGTTTGTGTTCCTTTTGCCAAAGCTGCCAAAGCAAGCAGACCAGATGAAGCTCACCAATTTGTTGTTTATTTCAACTCAGCTCAGATAAAAGACTCGGTTGATAGGGGTATAATTAAACCTTTGTTCTAAATGAGCTTATAGGATTATCTCTAGTTCTAGTTCTCCAGGCCATCTTTGTCCCCAAGTGCCAAATATAATCTTATGTAGGCTAGAAGCAGGATCTGACAAGAAGNAAAAATATGAAATATGAGCAAGGCAAAAATCAATAACCTGTCAATATATTTGTACCAAACATTTTTTTAAAAAAAATATTCTTCTACTTTCCATGGAAGGAATATACTGTTGTACCCACAGAAAGCATACACTTAGTAAAAAACAAAAATCATGTGGCTCCTAAAAAGCCTGGGATTTACATCAACTGGAGCATGAACAGGAAGTTTTGGTGGGTCCTGAGAAGAGGTAGAATTTGGGGAGCAGCCAGAAGCACGGACAGAGAGCCCACAATGATGGGCAAGATGAGAAAGCGAAGTTCAAGAATGAACAAAGCCCAGGAGAGCAGAATCGAAAGAACGGGGGCTTGGTGACTCCTGGAGGGTTTTAGGGATTTGAAGGGAAGTGGAGGGTTTTATTTGTCGCTTTGTTCTGTTGGTGGAATGCTTTCCAGTCGTACTATCTGTTTACTAGACAGTTTGGAAGTGAAGTAAGCCATAGAATAAAAAGGTCAAGTTTGAAAGAGAANAAAGAGTAGACTTCAGTTAGAAACTCAAACCTATGGGAGGAGTATCTTAGAGATTAATAAGCCAAAGATATGTTCCTCTGTGGATCCTTTAATCTACACAATTCTTGTACNTCCCTAAATAGGAGACATGAGTAGCAACAGAAAGCATATCANGAGGCTAGAGGATCNATCTTGTTGGCACCAGAGCAGAACATGACAAGAACCTATTGCATGAGAGAGGCTTCATGGCCCACTAAGGGGACATCCTAGGACATTTTAAACTTGTCCATTTGGANTTTCAAGGCTTTCCCTCAACAAAAGGCACTGAAGGAACCATACGATTCTCATCAAGCTTGTGCTTAAAGACTCCCATGAGTACACAGGGGACTTGGCTCACTGCAGTATCACAGTGCTTCTCCTGCTTCAGGTCTGTTTGC
>LZPO01076723.1:23497-38486 GCA_001675575.1 Neotoma lepida
TTTTCTATGACGAAACACCATGACCAAAGCAAGTTGGGGAGGAAAGGGTTTGTCTTATACTTCTGTATCATATATGGTGTATCATTGAAGGAAGTCAGGGCAGATACTCACACAGAGCAGGAACCTGTAGACAGGAGCTGATGCAGAGGCCANGGANGGATGCTGTTTACTGACTTGCTCCTCATCCCTTGCTCAGCCTGCTTTCCTGTAGAATGCAGGACCACCAGCCCAGGGATGGCACCACCCAGAGTGTGCTAGGACCTCCCCCATTAATAACTAATTAGGAAAACGCTTTACAGGCTTGCTTACAGCCCNATGTTATAGAAGCATTTTCCTAACTGAGACTCCTTTCTCTCCAAAGACTCTAGCTTGTGTCAAGTTGGTATAAAACTAGCCATAACAACTGAACCCTTGTCAATTTGAGATACAAACACATCATTATTAAACCAGCACCTTTCATTTCTNATTCATCTCCAAGTTCTCACATTAATANGAACATCACAATNCAAANTATTTCAAATTTTAAAACNCTCACAGTCTTTNAAAATTCAAGCACTTAAAAGTTCAAAGTCTCTTTAAAATATCNGAACTTTCTTTTAAAACCCAAAGTCTTTGTAAAACTCCAAAATCTCTTTAAAAGTTCAAAGGCTTTCAACTGTGGGCTCCTGTAAAAAATCAAAATTAAGTTAAATACTATATCACTTCCAGAGGGAAGATCCAGGGCACAGTTATCTGAACAAAGTAAAACCAAATCCCAAGAGTATANATAACTTATTTCCAACACCTGGAATTTACTCANNAACTTCTGGGTTCCTCCAAAGGGCTTGCTTCATTTGTCTGGCTTTGCTCCCTACAGCACATACAGCTCATCGTCTTGGTTTCACTAGATGGCTGAACTCCACTGCTGCTGCTGTTCTTGGTGGTCATGCCCTGGCACTGGCCTNTCCAAAACNTTGAGGTCTTCTGCTGCAACTAGGCTACACACTCACCAATAGCTTCTTCTAGGGNCTCTTCAGAGACTCCAACTTTATCACACAGTACNAAGCCTCAGATGCTCTCCATGACCCCTCCANTCCTTCACAACCAGTNCCACCTGGTTGACTCTTCTACTACCAAGTTTGACCCTCAGTACAAGGTACAACGTTGACCATATCAGGAACACAGCTTCTGTGTGCTGACTCTCAGAAAACATTTTCCAGAAGATTTCACCTCCATGATGTTGGTCTCTTCATAAGCACTGCTAATTTCTTAACTGCATTTGAGTGGCATTGAATATCCCAGGAAAGAAANTTTCATATTAGTAATTCTGGTATCTTGTTAATCACAGCTTATTCCTCACTACCAGCTAACCACAGAATCCTAATTCAAAATAGCAAATTGTTCTGATGGAGTCTCTAAACTTCCCTCTGANACTTCAAANCCAGGTCTCCACTCTCATCATTGCCCTCAACCCTCTTATCTTCCAAGCTCCTATAGAAGAGCCCACTTAGCTCTCAACACACAAGGCTTTTCTAACNCCAAACTCCAAAGTCCTTCCACAATCCCTCCCCAAAAACACATGGTCAGATCTCTCCAGAAATATCCTACTATCTTGGCAACAACTTCTGTCCTGTTTAGTGTTTCTAATGCTCTGATGAAATACCAAGACCAAAAGCAAGTTTGGGAGGAAATGGATTTTTTGACTTACACTTCCACATCATAGTCCATCATTGAAGGAAGTCAAAAGAACTCAAACACAGCAGGGAACTAGAGACAANGGTTGATGCAGAAGCCATGAGGAGTGTGGTTTACTGGCTTTCTTTCTCCTCATGGATTGCTCCACATGCCTTGCAGAGTCTGCTTTCTTGTAGAACTCAGGGGTAGCCCCACCCACAAGAAGCTGGGCCCTCTCAAGTCNATCACTAATTAAGAAAATGCCTTACAAGTCTGCCTATACCCCAACATTTTTGAGGAATTTTCTCAATTGAGGTTCCTTCCTCTCCAGTAACTCTAGCTTATTGTCAAATAGACATAAAACTAGCCAGCACATACATATAATGTGGTATATAATGCAATAAACTTTATTCTACCCAGATTCCACTTAACTCATCCATACCACCATCCTTTTTCTACTTATGGCAGAATGAACATGTACAATATTCTCCTTGCTGATCTCCAGTTTTCCAATGTGACATCCTCTGCNAGTAGTGACAACATGTGAATCAGTTAATACCCTGTTTAAGCTGTCATAGTAGCTTCTATCACATTTAGTTTGAAAAGTCTTTATTAAGAAATTCTATATTCCTGACTCTGGGTAGATCATTGCTTATTGACAACGTTTTCTTCCTAGCTTAAAAATAATTTGCTTTCTGGGCTCTTCCTGTTATTATATGACAATCTATTGTATCTTTTATGCATTGACCTTGTAACAGCCTCTGCCTAAAACAGTTTTCAGTGAGAATCTTGTTAAAGTATTACTTTCTATATGTATTATATTGGGTTTCATGGAAGAACAGAATGGATAGTGTATGTATATTGAAAAGGGACTTACTAAGTCGGTTTTCATGATAGTGTGTAGAAAGTCCAACAATAGACGTCTGGGTGCTAGAGAGGCAAAGATCCCAGTAGCTACTCAGTCAGTAAGCCTGGTGTCTCCTCAGTCAAAGTGGCAGCAGGAACAGTAGATGCATTTGATCAGGAATCNTGTTTTACCATAGACAGTTTAATCTCTGTTGGAGGATGCCCAGTTAATCCTCTCTAGAAACATATTTATGATGGCAAATTGCAAAACTCATAAAATGGAACTAGAAATCTATCAGTATTCTCCTTTCCTTGTTAATTCTCCATTATGTACCTCTCACCTCCTGAAATAGCCTCTAGTTCAGACCATCCTGGTTTTCTTAGGTACAATTGAGGAACACGTAACCTGAAGATTTATTTATACAATGGGTTGGTGGTAAAATCAGAGCAGATTCCAACGAGCCTATTTCAATGAGATGCACTTGCTCTTGCTCTTTTCCCATACTTCAGTACTATAAGCAAGAGTTATACAAGAATCAGACAGTGGTCAACCTCTATGTCTTCAAAACATGAGCAAACCTACTTTCATGTCATTGCATAATCTAAATGTGACCTGTCAAAATAAATCAGATTGGATGAAATCCCAATGCATCATCTTCCATGGGAAAGTATTCTCCCTCTTTCTGTCTCTCCCCTTGCTTCCTTTCCTTTCTTTCTCTTCCTGTCCTCATCACATACTTTCTTATTTTCATTTCTCTTCTAAGACAGCGACTCCTCAGGGAGCCCAAGCTGGCCTGAAAGTCACCATGCTGACCATGATGGCTTCTGCTTTGAGATTCCCTCAACTGCTGTTTTTACAGGCATGTGCCANCATCCACGGCTTCTTTCCTTTAACTCTTGAAGCAAAATGGAAATCTATCTTGTTCTCATCTCCAAGTAGCATGTCTCTGCCATGCCATCTAAGGCAGAGTGCTTATATGCAACGAAGAGACTCAGACAACAATTATTCCCTTTGCAGCTCCTCAATGGTAACCTGATCTTTCAAGGCAGGTACCTACTGTGTTTGGAGTCCACTGAACTACCTAACACTTCAAAAAAATGGAACGGGCGGTGGTGGCACATGCCTTTAATCCCATCACTCAGGAGGCAGAGGCAGGCAGATCTCTGTGAGTTTGAGGCCAGCCTGGGCTACCGAGTGAGTTCCAGGAAAGGCGCCAAAGACACACAGAGAAACNCTGTCTTGAAAAACCAAAAACCAAACAAAAACAAAAACAAAACAAAATGTGCTGAAGCATGAGTAAAGTTGATGTTAAATTGATTCTAAATTAAATAACATCGTATGCAGGCACATCCGCTAATTCTTGATCGTGGCATGCTGCTCAGCTGCCAATAGATCCTAGTCTATCTTAGATGCTTACAAAGGAGAGGAGTGTGAGTTTAGCCCGAGTTTTATGAAAATACTTTGGCAAGTGGTAGGAAACTTATGAAGTATTGAACATAAAAAAACCAACAGGCCGGGCGATGGTGGTGCANGCCTTTAATCCCAGCACTCGGGAGGCAGAGGCAGGTGGATCTCTGTGAGTTCGAGGCCAGCCTGGGCTACCGAGTGAGTTCCAGGAAAGGCGCAAAGCTACACAGAGAAACCCTGTCTCGAAAAACAAACAAACAAACAAACAAACAAAAAAACCCCAGATCATTATTGATACAGGAAGAACTAATATTTATTTATTTTGTTAATGTTTCCTTTTTATTGAAAATAGATTTTTTCCCCTCACATAATATATCCTAATTATGGTTTCTTCTCTCTACTCTTCCAGTTCCTCCCATCTCCCCTTCCATCCTGGTCTACTCCCTTCTTGTGTCTCTTTAGAAAAGAAGCAGGATTCTAAGGAAAAAAATATAATTTTAAAAATAACTAACATTTGGAACTAGAAAAACAAAACAAAACAAAACAAAAACCAAACAAACAGAAGGAAAAGAACCCAAGAGAAGGTGCAAGAATAAGAAACTCACTCATTCACCCACTCAGGAATCCATAAAAACACTAAACTGGAAGCCATAATATATAGGCAGAGGACCTGGTGCAGATGCTTGCCAGTCCTGTGCATAGTGCTTCAGTCTCTGTGAGTTCATTTGAGCTTTGATTATGAGGATCTAGAAAGTCTTATTATTTTAGTGCCCTCCATCTCCTCTGGCTCTTACATTCTTTCTGCCTCCCCTTCCTTAGGGTTCCCTGAGCCCTGAGGGGAGGGATTTGATGGAAACATCCCATTAGGGCTGAATGTTCCAAAGTCCAAAGTGTCTGGCTGTAGGTTACTGTATTTGTTNCAATTTCGTGGAAGAGAAAGCTCTCAGATGATGGCTGAGCAAGGCTCTTATATATAACAGTGTGTGGTTAGGAGTCATTTTAGTGCTACTTTTTTTGTTGTTGGCTTGTTGCCACGATAGTATTTGGTTTTACTCTCATGCCCTGGGATATCTACTCTCAGGTTCTTGGTCACGCAAGCAGTGTTGGGTGTGGGTTCTATCTCATGGAGTGTGCCTTAAGTGAGATCAGATATTGGTCGGTTACTCCCACAAGCTTTGTGCCACCATTGCTCTAGCATCTTTCAGGCAGGACACCACTGTAGATTAAAGGATTTGTTCTGGGTTGGTGTGTATGCTTCACTTTTGGTAGCATGCGGAGCACCTTCCTGAATTAAAAAGGCTATAAAATAGCCATGAAGGCTCTATGTAGGCACCAGCTNGAAGTCACCATGTTCAATGAGGTGTGTAGCTGTTGTCTTCAGCAATAAGGGCTTGGGGTCANTTTATGAAGAGCAACCTACATCTTGGCAACAGCCTCGGTTGGTTTGGGGTTCCNATGGGACTCCTTTGGCTAAGAGTTCAATTGGATGTAAATCAAGTTATCCCAGTACTGAAGGTTTCATTTGGTGACAAGAGATGGCCAGTTGGGNCTCTGCCTTTCCCATTAATGGCATTTTCATTTATAACACCTTCATATATGTAAATATTTCAGAAAGCTTCTGCTATGTTTCCATACTATCTGTCAAATGGCCCTTAATTTCAGCTATCTCTCCCACAGTCCCTCCCTCCTTACAATTTCCTCTCCCCCTCCCTACTTGATCCTCCAATTCAAGCCCTGCCATCGATCCATAATTACCTATTCTATTTCCCTTCCCTAATGAGATCTATCTGTACCCTCTAGTTCCTTATTCAATACCTACCTTCTGTGATCCTATGGATTATAGCCTGGTTATCATTGACTTAACAAGTAATACCCACATAAAAGTGAATACATACCATATTTGTCTGTTTGGTCTAGGTTACCACACTCGGAATGTTTTTTTTCTTTTTTTCTTCTAGTTCCTTCCATTTGCCTGCAACTTTCGTGATGTCATTGTTTTAAACAGCTGAGTAACAGTCCATTGTGTAAATGTACCAGGTTTTCTTTATGCATTCTTCTGTTGAGAGTTCTCAAGGTTGTTTCTCATTTCTGGCTATTATGAAGAGCAATAAGGAACATGGTTGAGCAAGTGTCTCTGTGGTACAATGAAGCATCCTTTGGATATATGCCCACAAATGGTATACCTGGATTTTGAGATAATTGGATTCCCATTTTCTTGAGGAACCACAACACTCTGATTTGTATAGTGGCTGTGCAAATTTGCACTTACACTAGAAATGGAGAAGTGTTCTTCTTGTTCTAGATCATCTCCAGCATGAGCTATCAGTCGATCTCAGTCATTCTGATGGGTGACAGATAAAATCTTAATTTAGTTTTGAATTTCATTTCCCTGATAGATAAGGATTTGACTATTTAAGTGTCAGAGCAGGTTGTTGTTGGCTGTTTTTGCTCTTTTGGGGACCCGCCACCCAGCTCCCAAATAAATCACACACACAGAGGCTTATTCTTAATTACAAATGCCCAGCTTTAGCTTGGCTTGTTTCATGCTAGCTTTCCTTAAGTTAAATTATCTCATCTAATATTTGTCTCTGGGTTTTTCTCTTTTCTTACTTCTTACTCTTACTCCAGGGTGGCTTGTTGTGTAGCTGGGTGGCTGGCACCTGGAGTCCTCCTCCTTCTCTGGCCAATTCTCTTTTTTTCTCCTCCCAGATTTCTCCTATTTATTCTCTCTGCCTGCCAGCCCTACCTATCCTTTCTCCTGCCTTGCTATTGGCTGTTCAGTTCCTTATTAGACCACCAGGCNCAGTAACATAGCTTCACAGAGTTAAACAAATGCAACAAACAAAAGTAACACATCTTAAAATAATATTCTACTACAGCAGGTGTCTTGTGTGGGGGCTCTAAATGAGAAAGAAATAGCTCTGGATTCCTGTTTCAGATTGTGTGCTATGTTATAGCACATCATGCCATCACTGGAATACAGCACTCATAGTGAAATTCATTGTCTCATTTATTTTTTTTCTTTTCAGCAATGGCATTTTTTAGCTCAGCCATCTTTGAACACCTTTCCAGACAAGGCTGTTGTTGTAAATCACACTATAAATTTTCCATTTGGAGGAATTATTTTTAGACATTTTAATTTTTCATCAGATGTTTATATATTAGAATAAAATTTTCCACAAAAATAATTTGCCTATTTTCATCATGATTATGCTTTTTACTTTCTTAGGGTGCTAGACTGTTCAAAAGGAAAGAAAAAGAGTAACATATATGTAATAGACACTTAATATCTAATTTTATAAAAATATTTGCAAAGAATTAGAATAAATTTTGGGCAAATTTCAACGTCTTCCTTGTTTCTTAATGTTTTTTTTTCTCACTCATATTGAAGCTCATGTTTTCACAATGCTATATATATCTATCTGCTTTTTCAAGAAGTCAGATGTTGACCAAGAGAAAATTATGCTCTGGATAAAATCTGACTTTTTACTTTGCAGTTGATGCTTAATGTTCAATTACCCTATGCAGTATTTATCTTATGGTCAATAGTATGCAAAACATTTATTTCATAATATAATTTTAGAAGACCTAAAATAAACTTTATGTTTATACATTAAACATTTACTTCTCCCTGAATCACAGATAATTGTTCCTATCAGTTTTGTTTTATCACTGCCCCAAAGTTGAGTGCCTTTTCAAGTAATATAAAGTTTATGTGTTCCAACATGGTAAAATTATTTTAAATATAGGATATAACTGCTTTCCATCTATTTTGTTGTAAATAATTTACTTACATTTAAGAGGGATTACCAACAGTGAGTTCAGGAGAAAATGCATGATTGGAGTGATATATATATATATTCTACAGACTGACTGAGAGATGATGGGATTGACTAGGTCAGAATCTGTGGAGGCTTTTAGGGTGGAAAAATGCAGGTAATTTAAGATAACTTGAATATGAATGAACCTGACAAACTCGGCCTTTCACTAGTCTCTTCTTTGATGCTAAGAATAAATGCTTTGCAGAGCCACACACNAATTGACCTTACTAACTACAATGTGAGAACGCAGTGTTTGANTTGAAAAGCTGAGACAAAGCAGGTGGATCTGTTTACTCTTTAGAACAGAAGGTGAAAAACGTGCNCTTGATCCCTGTCTCCCCATAAAGTAAAACACCTTTTTGCGATCTCATTATGTTTCCAAATGACTTGACATTTAACAGCTTAAATGGAATCACCACTAAATATTAAGCATCCATCAAAGAAAATTTAGATAAATATTTAGATNTCATACTTTAAGAAGAAATATTAATANCTCTAAACCAGTGATCTGAAGTCATTCCAGGAAATAAAGAATCAGGGTGCATGGAGTGTTGAGAAAACAGTGATTACTNTTCCTTCCGAAGTCCTTTNCCCTACCTAATTTAAAAGCAGAAATTTCAAATTTTCCCAAGTGGAACTCTTAGGTCTGATTNTTTATTATTACACNTCATGTACACAGGGAGAAGAATTAAAAGTTAAACAAGAGAATTATTGTTAAGGTGTAATTTAACTTTATAAATATCATTGAAATCTAGGCTTCCTAGTATACCAGATAAGAACTCACATTTCATAGCATGCTAGAACTTAGGGGAAATTCTAGCTCAGTCACAAATAATCATGGTGTAACTGGCAATCTCACAGGAGGTCAATTCATGAAGACAAGTCTCTCCAGTGTGTCTGACTACAATGGAAAAGATCTAGTCACTTATTCATTTGGATTAACTATATTTCATAATGTCCTTTGTTGAGTTCTTGACATTTGGACTAAATCTTTCCTTAAATAATTATTTCAATTGTTTTAGAAACTGTTTATGCATTTGTTTGATAAGTTTATTTCCATATGTTCATTCTATAATTAATAATTTAATTAATTTTGCATTTATTCAAATAAAAATCACATCTTCTGGCATGAGTGAACATTTTGTTTCTCGAATGCTTATAATTATCATTAATTCTTCTCTCTTACTGTGTCCCACTGATACTGCCAATAATGAAGTAGAAGTTATTCCAACCATTAGTCTTACCTTATTTCTGGTCACATATACTGCTTACAAAATTATTTACCTAGTCTATTGTCATATCATATGTGTGCTTTTGTGTGATGGTGGTGGGGAGCACACAGGCCCTGGCATATATGTGGAAGCCGGAGGAGAGCTGTGTAGAGTAAGGGTTATGGAGATCCAATAGAGATCAATGGGCTTGCAAGGAACGATCCTTTATCTGCTGAGCCATCTTGCAAGTCCAGGTTTTTGAATAGCATGTATTAGTTGTACATAGGGGCTTCATTATAGCATTTCCATGCTGGCATCTGATGTACGTTGATCATTTCAACATGCTATTACTTCTAATCCCATTCCTTCTCTGTATTCCTTCTGCATCCCTAGTNTCTTTCCTTTTAATTTCATGTCTTTTTCCCAGGCAGGTTTCATGTATGAATGGAAAAATGAATTTTTTTAAATATAACATTTAACCTCTTAAAATAATTTTCTTCCATCTTTGTAAATTACTAAGAAATGTTAATATGTAGTTGTGCATATATCAGACATAATGGCATAGATATTCTCAGTTCACTTATCTGATGATTATGCTGATTAGCATTCAAGTGAGAACATCAATAATCACTTCTAAATGTTCCTAAATTGGTTTCTTAATATTTTGTTTATAATTTTTAATTATATGTATTTTCTTCACACTCATCTTTTTTTACCATCAAGGTTATGTTATTTTGTATAATTAGAGTTTTCCTTTTTAAAATTGTATGAAAGATTATATGTATAAGCATTTATTTGGCTTTTATTTTTTCCATAAAATTTTATTTCATTGATTAAGTTTTGTGATCATAAATTTTACTCAGTGATATCATATATATAATTTAATTATTCCCAATGAAATTATTTAGATTTTTNAAATTATCTTTAAGATAGTATAAATATTAGTTTCTTGAAATTTACATATACATAGATAATCTATAATTCAAATTTTATTTCTTAGTTCACATTTAATAGCATCCTTANTTGCAGTTCTGATACTGATTAGTTGGGTTCTTGTTCTCACATGCAATATTAAAAAAAAATAATTGTCTTAGATTTCCCCAAATCTTTTAAAATTTATTTTGCTATTTTCATCCTTGATATCTATCTTTTATTATTTCTGTCATCTACTTTTCTGGTTTGANTATATTTTTCCTACCTTTTCTCCCTCTTGTGCATGCATGGTCTCATACTTTGTTCCCTCTACTTATCACTGTCATTTATTACATCCCACATTGACACTTTGGGTTTTGATAGCAGATTATTAAATCTGTGTGTTGAGTTTTAAAATATTATTTCAGCTATGAATACACTGTATGACCTTCCTCTAGAAACCAACATCCTGAGTGTCTACATGTCAGAAACATGCTATTTAAAGAATACACATCTCCATACCATGGAAACCACTTTTCTAAGTGCCTCATCTTGAGTGGCTGCATAATATTGATCAACTTTCTAAAATTACTGACTTTTATGGTGCTGACATTTTTCTCTAAACTAGCATCCAATGAAGAAACTCCATCGTGACTTCTGTAATAAATATTAAACCTGTTAGGCTCTACTGTGCATCTGTTTAATGCACCTACTCAAAACTACCACAGGGTTTTTTGACATCAAAGTTTATGATTTCTGACTCTCATCTTTCATTTGTTCAGTAAATAAAGTACCCTGCTCATTGATTTGTCCNCATACTGAGTCAGTTACCTAACCACATTCTAATCCTTACAAAAAAAGGATTCTTTCCAAAGATGACCACGGATGCTCATATGCTTATCTCAGCAATGTGACAAATTGTTGTTCTATGAACATTTAGCCATCTTTAGTGGCTTCCTAGATTATATTGGTAACCATATAGAATCATTTGGTAATGAGTTTTATAAGCCGAACTATTCAGTTTTGGCTAAATTTATCCTTACACTTGGATATTAATCCATCTGTAATAAAAATCTGTCTGAAGTCATTTTTTGACTAGAAAGATCCTCACAAATACATCAAAATAATTATTTTATCCCATTATTACAATTTATTGGTTTTCTACTATTTGAGCACTTGAAAAACATACCAGCAAAATACTTTTAGAGCAAAGATAAAATATTCCTAAAAACCACAAAGGAAAAATAATGCATTTCTTACTGCAATTTTCAACACAAATTCTGTCATTGCGTATCACATGTGAAACTGTCTANGGGGATAACCTTAGCCAAGAAACAGCATACAATGAGGGATCCACAAATTTATACAAAAAAGACACGGCTATTTCCCTTTAATCAACTATTCTTGCTTGTTTAGCTGTGTTTGTTCTGGTGACATAGACACAATAAATCAGAATTTATTTCTCTTGAAACATTAAGTATTTTCACATATTTTTCATGTTCTGAATCTCTCCAGTCATCCCTTGAAAATAAAGTGACATGTATCTTGTTATTTAAACTGCCTTTGTTCTTTGGAATAAAAATGGTTGTATTATTGAGGTCACATAAAAATTAGACATTCTGCTTTTACTTCTTTTTCAATTTAAGTAAACTCTAGAAGAAGATATGTGATCCATATTGTATGTGCTTAAATATACTGTCCATTTATTCAAAAATCTTTGTAAGAAGGCTTTCAATACAACAGATTACTGGGCAAACCACACTGTTGGGGGCTTTAACTCTGCCATTTAATGGGACAATGACTTCTTTTACTGTTAATATTACATCCATTGCTAGTATAATAATAGCATGCACTAGGCAAAGTTTTTTAATTCTGTACACATAAGACTGAAGTTGCCATTTCCTGTGTTATGTATCTACAATAAGAGTTTTTTGTAATAATTGCTCTGTTACAGGAAAATAGCACATGTCATGGTGTGTGCTAGACATGAGTTACTACTAGACATGAGTTCCTACTATCAGTTTTCTTTCTTATGAAAANATCTCAAAATGTATTAATAAAGTAGAAATTATTTTAAAAGTTTCCTTTTTAGAAATCTCATGGTGAAGCAAGGAGATATTTAAAAAAATACTAATAATATTTGTAAACGATAAAAGAATTAGCTACTTAAATATGGAGGAAATAATTTATGAAATACAAGAGAGATTATTTTCTGTTTCATGTCCTAATTATCCCTGAAGAAAATGGCGACACCCTCCCTTTTCTTTCATTGATAATATTACTATCTTTATTGTTTCCTGAATCACACGAATCTTAGAGTTGCCTATTATAACTATTGTTATATTTAAAAAATGATGAATAATGCTATGCCTTGTCTAATGTTACTATGGTAGTAAATAGATGAATGAGAAGGTATGCTTGAAGCTGGCTGTCATGGAATCANGCTTATAATCCCAGCACTTGGGGTACAGAAACAAGACTTTTGGATAACTCTCTGCTACTTANTGAGTTGGAGGCCATCATACCCGAGATGCTGTCTCAAAACAGCAATAACAGAAAGGAACAGCACATACTTTTGAGGTGTGAGCCTATTTCTGAGGAGATGTGAAGAAATGTGCATTAACTTCCGATAGGGAGAAGATAGATCAAAGGAAGCATACCACCNAAGTCTACCTTGTTTANCAGTGANTGTACTGAGGTTGTTTACAGGAGTACAGTGAGAATTATGTACAGGAGTAGATGTCACTCAAAGACAGATACATCACCAAATGTCTACTCGAGCATGGGTGACAGCTCACAAAAACTGGAAACACAGAGACTGCTCAGGTATTTGCCAGTACCTGAAGAGTTGGGACTGTGTTTCTTCTGGGCAGCTCAGTGGATCTGAGCTTCCTAAAGCCAGAACAATGGCTACTGCCTCTTCCAGGAACTCAGCTGATTTGACAGTACCCCTTAGCAGTTCTCACTGCTTATACTCACTGCTAGGGGAAAAACAGTCCTTAATTACCTGGTCCCATTTTAGGAAGAAAAGGAACTTCCTGCAAATTACAGGTCTTATCAAACCTCTCTTTAGTACTTTCTGAGACTTGANGAGATTCCTTGAAATACAGAATGTTTAAATTGTTATATGTAAACATAAAGTATGCATTTAGATTCAGATCTTTAAACATTAATATGATACCATTATATAATTTAGGTCATCAATTTTATCTATAGGGACTTACAAAATTCTCAGGAGTAAGTTCTTACATTCTGAATAACCAGATTAACTAAATACTTGTTTTAGAGACATGTACTTAAACCAACAACCAAAAAATATTGAACCCTATGGTACCTACTAAATTATGAGTGAGAAGAAATGATGAGTAATTGGGAAGACTATGGTTTTAGAACCAGGCCATGTGACTGAATGCCATCTCTACATTTCCTCATCCAGAATGGAAGCACGAATACCAAGTGACCATAATATATTGTAAATGGTCAGAGAGTTGATACTGGTAAAGTCTATCACATTTGAGTGGATAGCACTGCATGAACTTTAATTAGCCCTACTCATCGCCCAAAGCATAATACTTAATATGCAAATTGTTTACAAATATATAATTCATTAAATGAATGTATAATATACAATTCACATGTAATGTCCTCAAAATTTATTATTTTACCTATTACAAAAGATTGTTTGGTTGTAGTTACTAAGTTACATTGTTTACTTAATATGAGAAACTAGAAATGGTCCATTTGGTCACAGCATCAAAAATTGCTGTTTCCAATGAGTATCTTTGCCATTAAATAACAAGATTTTGATTATTTATATTATCTTAATTGAAAAACAAACATTAATTATATAAATTATTAGTTAAAATATAATGTCTGTCTCTTATACACATCTAGATGTGTATAAGAGACAGCCATCCTCCTGCCCCCCAGCATGCCCCCCAACCCACTCCCCATTCCCACCTCCTCCAAGGCAAGGTATCCCATGTTGAGTCAGCAGAGCCTGGTACATTCAGTTGAGGCAGGTTCAAGCCCCTCCTCTCCCTGCACCGAGGCTGCCCAAGGTGTCCCACTGTAGGCACTGGGCACCAAAAACCTGGCTCATGCACCAGGGACGGGTCCTGATCCCACTGCCTGGGGCCTCCTAAACAGTTCAAGCTAAACAACTGTCTCACCTATCCAGAGGACTTGTCTAGTATACCATGGGTGCACCACAGCTATCGGTCCACAGTTCATGCATTTCCACTAGTTTGGCTGGCCATCTCTGTATGTTTTCCCATCATAATCTCAATGTCCCTTGCTCATAGAATTCCTCCTCTCTCTCATCAATTGGACTCCTGGAGCTTGGTCTGGCACCTGGCCATGGATCTCTGCATCTGCTTCCATCAGTCACTGGATGAAGGTTCTGTGATGACAGTTAGGGTATTCACCCATCTGATCACCAGAGTAGGCCAGTTCAGGCACCCTCTCAACTATTGCCAGCAGTCTAAGGTGGGGTCATCCTTGTGGATTCCTGGGAACTTTTCTAGCACTCTGTTTCACCCTATTCCCATNATGTCTTCATTTATCATGGTATCTCTTTCCTTGCTCTCCCACTCTGTCGTTGTTCCAGCTCAAACCTCCCGTTCCCCTATATTCTCATCCCACATCCCTTGTCCTCCATTATTCCTTCTCACCCCCAGTTTGCTCATGTAGATCTCATCTATTTCTCCTTCACTGGGCGAACCATGTGTCCTTCCTAGGGTCCTCCCTAATAGCTATCCTCCCTGGAGCTGTGGGTTGCAGTCTGGTTATCCTTTGCTTTACATCTAGTATTCACTTATGAGTGAGTACATACCATATTTGTCATTCTGAGTCTGGNTTACCTCACTCAGGATGATATTTTGTAGTTCCATCCATTTACCTGNAAATTTTACTGCTGAGTAGTACTCCATTGTGTATATGTGCCACATTTTCTTGATCCATTCTTCAGTTGAGGGGCATCTAGGTTGTTTCCAGGTTCTGGCTATTATGAATAATGCTGCTATGAACATAGTTAAGCATGTATCCTGACGAGCATTTCTTGAGTATATGTCCAAGAGTGGTATAGCTGGGTCTTGAGGTAGATTACCAATTTTCTGAGAAAGATTTTGATTATTTAT
>LZPO01076724.1:9681-24735 GCA_001675575.1 Neotoma lepida
CTGAGTAGGGAGATGCCAGCCGCTGAGGAAGGAGCAACATGTCTGTAGACCATGGTAAAGCCACAGAATACGTGGCAAAACATAGATTAATAGAAAAGGGCTGAATTTAAGTATAAGAGCTAGTCAGTAATATGCGTGAGCTAATGGCCAAGCAGTTGTAATTAATATAAGCTTTTGAGTTATTAATTTATAAGTGGCTGTGGGACCGCTGTGTGGGCTGGACTGCGTGGGGCCTGGCAGGACCCAGACAAAACATTCACCTACACTTGAGAAAAGTACTAGACAGTATTCTTGATAGTCAGTGATTAGAGAGTAGGGAAGAAGAGTTTTTTTATCTCATATAGAAATTCCATATTTCAGTATATATTGTCATGCCTCTATAAGAGTTAAATGGAATTGTGTAAATCAATGCACAGTTTTTCATATGTGTGCATTGTAGGCAAGAATTCACCCCATAATGATCTGTGAAAATTGAATTTCTAGGAATCATACCTTGCTGTGCTAATATGCTATGGGGTTTGTGGTGGTTTGAAAGAAAATGGCCCCCAAAGGAAGTGGCACTATTAGGAGGTGTGGCCTTGTTGGAGGAAGTATGTCACTGTAGAGGTGGGCTTTGAGGTCTCAATGCTCAAGTTTTACCCAGTGTTAGAGTTTATTTCCTATTGCCTGTAGATCAAGATGTAGAATTCTCAGGTCCTTCTCCAACACTATGTCTGTTTGCACACCACCATGCCCCACCATAATGATAATGGACTGAACCTTTTAACTGTAAGCCACCCCAATTAAATGTCTTCCTTTGTAAGAGTTGCAGAAGTCATGGTGTCTCTTCACAGCAATAGAAACCCTAACTAAGATAGGGTATAAGTATTTTCTGACTTTGGAGAGATGTGATTCTTGATAGCAGAGAAAGGGACCACTTCCTCCAAAAGCCAATTTTGACTTTGTAGTCCCTAAATTTGTGGGAACCATGAGCCGGCAAACTCATTTTGGTATGTCTGAGGGCTGCCCTATGATGACTCAGGGTGCTGATGGGTAGATCTCTATTTAGCTTCTTGCTGAGTTTGAAGGAGCAGGCCTAATTTCATCTGAGTGACCATAGCCTGTAAGCACAGCTCTCTCAGCCATCTGGCTTCATATTGGCTTCTAAATATTTGTGTTAGAGGGTATTAACTTAACATTAAATGTTTAGCTGTCAAATAAAACTAAAAGTTAGTAAGATAAAAGAAAGAAGCATGTGTCTTTGCTTACAACTCATATTGGAGCTGCATGGGATGTGACCTTAGCCCAAGAGATTCTTGTCCAGGAATGGGCTAGCTTCTCTGTACAAGTCAGCCTGATATCTGCCTGAGGGCTGCAGCTCTATATGGAGTCACGGACAAGGGAGATTGGAAGTTCTTCATAGTCCAAGGAAATTAGTTCCAGGGGAATTCCATTTTCCTCTGGTCAGCCAGGAGGATTTGGGATGGGGGATAAACTGTTAGCCATGACAAGACTGAAAGAGAGAGAGATCTATGTTGACATTTGGGTAGTTGAGTAGACTCTTCATCACTTGGCAGCCAGTGCTGTAAGTGGTCAGCCCAGGATATGCTTCTACAGCAATCTGAGGTTGTCCTAGAGAAACTGTGCTTCCTTATTTGGTTCTAGGTCATATTACTGGTGCATGGTGGAGCTGGACTTGGGACAAAGTCTATGCTTAGAGCCTTGATTTGGTTCTTGGGGAGGAAGGCTACATTGACCTATGCCGTTCCAGCTCCTCCTTTTTGTTTTCAGTGGATTGGTTGATCAAAATGTACTCCAGGGGAAAGAGAGAAATCTGCACAGGTCAGCTTTATAGGTTCCTTCTGTCAGGGTTTTGCACTGGCTTTTCCTGACTGCCACTCCATTAGGCACCTTCTCTTATCAAAACCCGTTATACCTGTCTATTTTTATGCCATCAAAAGCAGTTCTCCTAACCTTTATTCACCCTCTGTGATTCATAACAGACAGAAACTGCATGTGCTACTTTCCCTAGTAATATTTGTGTTTTAATTATAGTCCACACATTGGGATTTTTATTTTTAATTATGAGTGTGTGCTGTGTGGGGGTATATGTGCATGAGGGCAGGTTACTGCAAGTTAGTGCAGAGGCTAGAGTGACAGGCTGTTGTGGGCCTCTACCCGGGGTGTTGGGAAGCAAACTCCAGTCTTCTCTGTAAGAGCAGTATTTGCTCTTTACAGTTGAGCCATCCCTCTAGACCCTTGAAGATTTGAATGTAGACACAACCATCAGGTTCCAATCCATACTCTATGACAATTGTGTACTGAGGCTAACTTCAGAGCCTAACTAGGGATCCCCTTTAAATAGATTCCAGTCCACCTGCTCATCCGGTCCACCACTTGCTTGCTGGCCCATCATAAATATATCTGAGAGGCAAATTAAGTTTCAGAGAACAAAGGTGGCATCTTGGCCCCATCATCACTGTAGAGTTGTGAAGTGGCTTGGTCTTCAATAGTATCTGAATATGACCACCATATTCAAGATGATAAGTGGCTCTGTAATTCATTAGAATCACCAGGTAAGTTCAGGCTGTATTTTGTCACCTGACTTGAAGAGAGTATGATTTGGCTGCTCAAAGCAGAAGGGAGGCTGGGTGTTCCATGCTCGCTGGGACCACTGCCTCTTTGCTTGAACAGGAAAAACGTGGTGCCCATCTCTGGAGAGTCCAGGTGTTTCATGTCCTGCCTCCCTTGTTCAAGGATGTTCTACCTAGGAGGCCACCTCCTGAAGGTCCTGAAGGCACTGTGTCTTTTATATAACATTTGTCCCTTTAGAAATTATCGTGATGCATGTCAAGAGCTTTCACACTGAAAAAAAAATATGTCACATTAGCTTCCAAGTTTCTGATTGTCTAAATAACGCAGCAACTCAACATACAGCTGTCTGGCATTTTGACAGTACAATAACCCATAATTCTTCCTGCCACTCAACACTTCAAAGTTAGCATTTTGTAGTTTGCTCTCAAGGAGTATTCATTTAAATTTTCAAGAGCAAAGAGTGAATGTGACTGCCTCATATCTCTCTTTTGATCTTTGCTTCATTTACTTGGGTGCTCTTCCCATTATTATACATATTTTCTGGAATGATGATGCTTACATGTCAACTTTTTTTTTAAGAGGTAGAACGTCTTCAGATGTCTGTTCTCCATTTTGTGGATAATTAGGGATAAGAATGGAAACCACCTTCCAAGCTACCAAGGTCAACGGTCCTGCTTGCATTTTTCTATGTGTTTGCCCTGAATACAGCAAGAGGGATTTGGTTAGGTGAAGTCATGTCTAACCTTCCTGCCTCCTTGGAGAAGGCAAGCAGAATAGTTACACCTACAATCCAGGAAAAGTGAAGTTTCCATTTTCGCCACATCTGAAGGGGGGTCAGCTTGCTCGGTCCCACCTGATCCTATAGTCTGTGGGATGACTCCTGGACTGAGTCAAAGTTAACATCTCTGACTTAGCTGCAGGATTCCAAACCATACCGACTGCTTGGGTTGCCACTGGTCATTCTTGTGGGCAAGTTAACATCCACGGAAATTGAAATATGGCTATGGATCTGACTTCACAATTACTTAAATAACCTTGGCCTAGCCAAGAATGTGCATCTTTGAACCCCTTTCTTCATTTGTTGAAGTGGTTACTAGCTTGAGTTATATCTGCCTCTATAGGCTTATAGATAACTTAAGATTAAGAAATGTGTTATCTCTACATTCAACATGATTGTAGATGTTTTATTTAATTCATTATGGATTTGTAACCCGGATCTGAATTCCCATTGGTGGTAAATTGATTGGCTTGTTGTGTTCCTTTTCTGGGACAAAGACAACTGTGTCATAACTTCCACTATGGACTTGGTTCATTGAGTGGCCATTTTTGAGCTGCATTCAAGGATGAACTTTTTCATCTTGGGCATCCTTAGGACATCTGAGAATTTAAAATTTCTGAAGTGAAGTAAGTTTTCAGTCAGTGTCTTACCAACTGACTTGCTGAATGTGCTTGACCTGAGAAAGCTCGGCTTGCCAACCCCCTCTTGAGTCCATAGACTTAAGTGTAACTTGAAAGCCTGAATGTGTGTGTAAAAAGAATCCCTGTGTTTATTATGCAGCCTGTTTATGCTTTTGAAGCCATTAGAGTGATAAACATTTTACCATCATCAGTCCCTAACATTTTTATAATGGAATTTGCTTGGCTAGGCATGTAGGGAATGATCCTTTTGGTGGTAGAATTAACTCTTTCTGGATTTGCCAGGAGTCTTTGACATATCTGGTATGGGATGCTTATTGGAAATTACAGAGTGTTTGAATTACAGTAAATGGTCAGTTTTTGAAATGGGGCATGTGTGGAGTTTCTCTGGTTGGTTGATTTTGTTGGGGAGGAGTCTGAGGTGACTCTCCCTTTCTTATTGGTATTTTCAGGAGAATTTCATCCTCAGACCTGGTGATCTTATTTAGTGTGCACTTGCTGCTTCTAAATGGGGAGTTTGAAGCCTTGCCAGTTACTTGTAGAGAATGATGCAATGTAGAAGTAGTCTGGACTTAGAGGAGAGTATCTACTAATGTTTCCCACAAACATGCATTTCTGCCTGAACCTGGCATCAGAAGAGTGCTATGAAGTAGAATTGACCAGTGTTGCTGAAATTATGTTTACACAAATTTTGGGAGAGTGATGAAAATAGTGTGTTTCATTCTAGAAAATTCTAAAATCAATCCAGAAGGAAGTAAAGATTGCTTGCATTCTGCATTTCTCAAAAATAATCATTTGCAACCTTCTAGTAATTACCTGTTCTTATATGTACTCCTATATGTATGTATCACATGCATTCCTCTGAAGTTGGGAATCATTCTACAGTGATAATGTATTATTTCAAGCCTATTTTAAATATTTCCCTTTGTTATAAATCAACCTTGAAACAATGAAGTAGCTGGATGTTTTGTTGCAAAGAGTATATTGTAGTGTTGGTGCATTTCTATAGTAGAAATGTAGTAGGTTCTTTCTATATGTTCCTTGCTCTATTTAGTACCATGAAGTATGTCCTACAATCTATTTTATTTTCATTTTATACATACCCCTGACTATATCCTAACAGGATATAACACTCTCTGTCTCTCCACACACACACATACACACACACACACACACACACACACACACACACACACACATATATGGAGTGGCTGGGATATTTTTATTTATTTATTTATTTACTTACTTATTTATTTATTTATTTTTATTTACCTTTTGAAAGTCTATTTAAAAGAAAGATAGAAAGGTGGGGGTGTTAGTCTCAGTTTTGAGTAGGAATACTAGAAAAGGGAAACCTCAACTGATGTCGCTACAGGGCACATGGAGATCCAGGTGCTCCCAAGGCCGGCCTCTGGCATCTGCTTTGCTAACACCTGGGAAATGAGCTGTCCAGGGCTTGGTTGTGTTACTTGGTGGCAATAGGACTCTCTTTACAACAGTTGCTCAGTGTGGCTTATGGTCCCAGTACCCAGAAGATTATGTAATGAGGATGAAATGACTTCCCATCTCATCTCGCTCAGGCCAGCAGCCTTGGAGATTTCTCCCCTCAGTACTATGGGATGCTGGCTAGCATACTGGCCAGGCCATCTGCTTTCCTGCTTAACCCTATCCTTGCCACTTCGTTTTGTTTTGCAGTGCTGGGGATTGAACTCCTGGCCTCACACACCCTTTGCAAATGTTCTACCCCAGAGGTCTATGCCAAGCTGTTTCTTTTTCATAGGAAACACTCATGAAGTCCCAGACTCTGTTGGGTGCAGATGTGTTCACATCAGCCCTGATTCCCAGAATGCATCTGGTAATGAAGCCCCAAAGACAGATCTTTATGACAGAACGTAATGGTAAGAGTCTCAGGGATGAGGAAGGTCAATCCATAGCTGGCAAATGTCTTAGTGATGTTCCTGGGGTGTGACAAATGTCTGCTTTGCAGCCACCACAGACATTGTGGACTCTTGTTCATAAGTAGTTTGTTCTTCAGCCTTCCTGCTTTTTGGCCATTTTGTCTTTTGTCCACTGGGACTTGCTTCCTAGTGTTTTTGTATACAGCAGGCATCTAATAGTAACTGATGTGGTGGATGGACAAGACTTCTGGATGATGATTCCTGGCCCTAAACTCAGCATTGATGCATTCCCTAGACATTGCACCAGTGTCTGAGTCTCATTTTCCTTATCTGTAAAATTGAGGTAAAGCTAGATGGTAGCTATTAAAAATAGGCAGCATCGACTGAGCATCCATTTTGTACCAATGTAGTGCTGAAAAGACTTTACAGATATGAGCTTATTAAAATCCATGTGCTTTTGGCATAACTGTGATCCCATTTCTCAAGTGGTCATCCAGAATTCAAGGCCACAGAGCTGGAGGGTGGAACACAAAATTGGCAGGCTTTGGAATTTGATCCTCAGTCATGCCTTCCCACTTNGTAAGAGCCTTGTCTTGTCCCACAGTCTTTGACCTTTTCCTTAAGACTGCATGTAGAAAAAGGTGTCTTACAAAGAACCCAGGTTTCGACAACATGTATTATAATTCTGGGAGTTTAATGTCATTAGCTAAGGAGAGCAGAAACCCCCTCAAGGGGCTACTCTCTTGCCTGCCAGGTACATGAATATCCAGGATCTTAGCTGTTCCCCATATAGGGCTTCTGAACATTCCAGAATCAGAGGATTGTAGCTGAGAGGGAAAGAGCCTCTTTCTCCCAGCTACTTAATTGTGCAGCCACTAGCTTCTTCACTATCATCTGTGGTGGTATTTTATCTATGTCCCCTAATAAAATTTATCTGAGGATCAGAGAAACAAGGTCAGCTGTTAGTTTTGCAATGTTAGCACACATCCTTAATCCTATCATCTAGCAGGCAGGGTCTGTCTGGATCTCTGTGAGTTCCAGGTCACACTAGGAACAGTCAAGCGAGAAGACACACGCCTTTAATCCCAACATCAACCATAGAATTCTGGAGGTCTATACAGACAGATAGGAAGTGATGTAGCTAGGCTGAGAGAGCCAATGGGAGAACAGAACAGAAAGGAATATAGGTGTGGAGATATAGGAAGTCACACACTCTTTTGGGAGCACTGGCGTTGTGAGGTGAGGCTGGTAGCTGTTCCTAATTCCTCTGATCTCTGTCAGACTTTCACCCCTATCCCTGGCTCTGTGTTTTATTTAACAAGACCGTTTAAAATTTCATCTTACAATCGTCCATCAAGGTCATTGTACTATGGGTTAGTGTTGTATCAGTGACCCAATTGGCCATGACCACTACTCCTGGGAAAGCCACAACCCAGAAAGCTCAGAAAAACCAGGGTGAATTTCTTTTCCACATTGAAATGCCTAATCTCTTTCGATTTTAGGAAGCCATTGGCCTGGCCTCTCTCCTCTCCTATGGGCAGCTCATGTTCTTGGGTCTTACAAGTCCAGCTTTAGTAATAGAGAGGTCCTGTTAAAGCACATATCTGGGGGCCAGAATCTAGTGTCCTCATGGTACCTGGCTTACCAAAATTAAGTTCTGTGGTAATAGAGGAAGAAGAGAGAGTGAAAAGAAAGCCAGGTTTTAGATGAGTTATGGATTTTTTTCTTCTCCCTATAGAGATTTTATTGTAAGGTGAAATCCTGCTTCTTAGGTTGATTTGAATGGGAAGAATGTATATATATATATATATATATATATATATGTATATATACCTATATATCCTTAAAAAATGTCAGGCTTCCAGTGTCTCAAGCTCCTCTGCAAGCTCCCAATCTTGGGGCTTCTGTAGCTTGATTCCAGCAAGCACAGGCGCTGCTTCAGTATTCATTTCAATGGCGTTGACAATACTGACAATATAATTGACCTAAAAAGTTCTGGATTTCCTGTTAATGCACTTTAGAAATGTACATCAACTACCAAAAAAATCATTTCTATCTACATTTCACTTGATTTCCATTTTCAAGAGAGCAGCTTCGTCATTATTATTCTATTTGAATAGTACTGATATCTTGAAGGATAGAAGGAGATTTCTATTGTATGCAGGAGTACTTTATTTCGATATTTTCTTTGTCTGATTATACATGATAAACACACATTAGTGACATTTCGTGCATGTTTGGAAGATAAATGGGGATATCTCTTTAAACCATTCCTGACACTTGCTAACCTGTGAGCTTAATGGCATTTTCTCTTTGATTCAATAATTTGTCTGTCAAAAAAAAGCTGGGCTGACATTCCCCTTGTTGTGGGATTGAGACGGAAAGGAATCTCTTCTCTTGAAGATAATTTTTTTTAAATTGAAGAGAACATTTTAGGATATGAATGTTTTTGAAAATTTTGGGGTTCAGGTGGTGGAGGTGGGGGCGGGGTTGAGAGGATGGCACTAATGAATGCCGGAGCCACTGACATTCTGTGGGTAGCAAGTGATAAAAAAGGAGACCATTTCACCCTCCTTCAAGTCCTCTTAAAGAATTAGGGCACATGTAAAATCTTGCAAAGGAAGATGGCTCCTACCAGTGCTGGGGGAGACTGGCAGCTGTTCAAGGAGGTGAGCTGCACTGCAGAGAACAGCCATGAGTCTCTACATCTGCCCCAGTCTCCCCAAGACTCACTCCAGGTGAAGGCTTGAGAGAGAATCCAGCCCCAGGATTATGTTGTGGAGGTGCCCCCTGACAATATTGGAAAAGGTGAATCCTGAAGGTCAACTTGGAGTTTAGGGAGAGACTGGTGAGCTAGGAGTGAGGCCGGACTCTCCCAAGGAGGTCCTTTATGCAAACTGGACAAGAAAATACTTTTAGACCCACATCTTATGACCCATGGTACACTTCTGAGCCTGCTTCTTAGACCCCCTCAGCCCTACCCTCGAGACTTCTTTTATTATTTTAATTAATTAATTAATTAATTATTCTCAGCCTGATCACAGTTTCCCCTCCCTCCTTCCTCTCCTCCTAGGTGCTCCCTCAATCTCCCTCCCCACCCCCGCCCCCGTTTCCACTCCTCCTTCTTTCTCTTCAGAAAAGGGCAGGCCTCCTATGTATACCAGCCAGCCCTGGAATATCAAGTTGCAGTAAGACTAAGCACCTCCTCTCCTATTAAGGCTGAATGAGGTAACCCAGCAGGAGGAAAGGGTCCCAAAAGCAGGTAACAGAGTCAGATACAGCCCCTATTCCCACTGTTAGGAGTCCCACAAGAAGACCAAGCTACACAACTGTAACATAAGTGCAGAGGGCCTGGGTCTGTCCCATGCAAGTTCTCTGGTTGGTGGTTCAGTCTCTGTGAGCCCCTATGAGCCCAGGTTAGTTGATTCTGTGGACTTTCTTGTGGCATCCCTGGTCCCTCTGGCTCCCACAACCCTTCTTCTCCTTCTTCTACAGAATTCTCCAAGGTCTAAGTAATATTTGGATCTGTTTCCATCTGTTGCTAGGTAAAGCCTCTCTGATGGCAATTGGGGTAGCCAATGATTTATGAGTATAGCAGAAGATCATTAGAAATCATTTCATTGACTTTTTTGCCAGTCCTGTTTGGTTCTATCCTAGGTCTCTGGGCTGTCCAGCCTCTGGTTCCTGGCCCTCCAGACAGTGTCAAGGGTAGGGTCCCTCTCATGGTTATGGGTCTCAAGCTGGACCAGTCATTGGTTGGCCACTCCCACAAGTTCTGCACCACCTTTACTCCAGCATATCTTGAAGGCAGGGCAAATTGTAGGTTGAAGGTCTTGTGGCTGAGTTGGGGTCCCAGGCCTTCCACTAATGTTTTGCCTGGTTATAGGAGATGGCCGGTTCAGGCTGTATGTCCCCCATTGCTAGGAGTCCTAGCTAGGGTCACCCTTAGAGGCTTCCTGAAGGTCTGATTGGAGGAAGCTGCTGAGAGGAAGCATACTATTTTGGCAGGGAGCAGAGAGGAGAGGGTGCTTGGTGCTCCCCTTGTCTACCCAAAGGTGTCTTCAGAAGTGTATTAGAAAACCCTGACTCTAAATGGTAGAGTGGGTAGGTCTGGGACACTTTAAAAATGATTGTGACCCATGTGGAGAAGAGGAAGAATGTAAGGGTGGGCAAACTTTGTGTTCTGTGCTAGTGCTTTTGTGTCTGCCCTCGTGCACACCGTGTGTGTGTGTGTGTGTGTGTGTGTGTGTGTGTGTGTGTGTGTGTACATGCATGTGGTGGCAGAGTTGCACCTGCCATGAAGCCCTCCTCAGTTTCTGTGGGTCTGGATTAAACACTTGATAAGGGCAAGGAACATTAAGCCCAGTGAAAANAGGCTAAGGCCGACATTTTCCTCACATCCTATTTTTTGCCTGCTTCCTCATGGGAAAGCCACCTTCCGGTGCTTCTTGTCCACTCATGTGGCCAAGGTACTGAGTCTGAGCTGCTCCTGTCCCCTACTGTGTAGCAGGAGGGTGGGGAAGCACGAAGGGGCTACAAGTCTGAAAGCTTGGATTAGACAAAGGGCTCCTGCCTCAATGAAGGAGCTGGGCTGCCCACCCAGAGCTCCTAACTGGGCTTCAAGAAAGTGGTTGGGCTGAGAGTGGTGGTTCACACCCATGATGTCAGCACTTGAAAAAATGAGGTAGGAGGATCACGGGCTCAAGTCTGGACTATGTATATAATTAAAGGTTAGCATTAGGTTCATCTATAGCAAGACCTTATTCCTCTGTCCCCTCATTTTCTGTGACTTCTCAGGCCTGTTCCCTCTACTCTCTGTTCTTCCTTGTCCCACAACTGGAGAAGGGACAAGGGGCTCATGCCTAGAGAGCTGTGGGTTTCTTCTTCTAGGAACACTGGGACAGCCTTTGCTATGTCTGGATTGTGGTTCAGGGATGTGGGAACTGAGGCTGGGACACACCCACTCCCTGTCCTTTGACTTCACCCTGGCATTACATACTGGGATCTGTTTCTTCCCATGAGTTCCTAAGAGAACACTACTTCCTTATCTGAAAGCTCCTTCACCATCCACTGTGTTTTATTGCAATGTATGTTCATTTAAAGACAATTTTGAACAGAGTGCAACCCCCCACCTCCTTGTCTGCAAAACCCAGAAATTTATACAATCAGGCAAGCTCTATGGGCCTGGGGTGTGGTAGTTTACAGTGTTCTCTGGGTGTATTTCAGCTCGGAGATGCAGGAGCTGGGGAGGATGCTCATTTCATTCCTTTCTTCTCCTGTTATTCAAGGAGTATTGTTTTTAGGTCTCAAAAACCTCACCTTGAATATGGATCATGAGAGTCTGGTAAACATGGCTTAGAGCTCTTCCCAAGTTTAAGGCCAAGTTTTCACCCTTTGAATTGTCAAATAAAGCCAAAAGCAGAGTTTTGGGGAGAAAATGAAAACACTGATTCATCAGGCTCCCTCGTGTAGACTCATTCAACCCATTTTATTGACTGCCTATTGGGCACCAAACACAGATGTAGGCACTGGGGCTGCATTTCAAGTCCCACAGCTGGCCGGTGGTAGTATTGATGCCAGGAGTACAGAACCAGGATTTTTGACCCTTGACCTGATAGTTTTCTAGCTCATCACACTGTCTTCCTGGAGACCTTGTCTTCTGCAGGAACTAGAAGACTTGAAATTCCTTCTCACCATTTGGTTGGTGCCCTTCTGGCTTCCTGTGCTGGTGCCTGGCCATGAGCTTGCCCTGTCTGGGCACAGGGATCAACTGTCTCACACCAAGTTACGGCACAATCAACACATTCAAGAGGAAAAACAGTCAATGGCCTTGACACAGGCTTTCCAAGCATTGGCTTCCACTAGCACATAGGGTATCTTGAATGTTGGGCACACTGAGCCCGAACTTCAGATACCTCATCACACAACCCATCCAATGTATGAAAGTGAAGCCCCAATCTCACACTAATGGAGATTTATAAAGTTTCAATGTGAAAATTTTGGAAGGATTTTAAAAAACATTTCTAAAGTGCTAAGGTTTAAGAGTAAGTTTTTAACGTGTGTGTGTGTGTGTGTGTGTGTGAGAGAGAGAGAGAGAGAGAGAAGAGAGAGGAGAGAGAAAGAGAGAAAGAGAGGAGAGAGAGAGATAGAGAGATTTAAGTTTAGTTTTCACAATGAATGATTTCCAGGCTTTCACTTTGCATTTGAAGTCATATTGGTAAAGAACTGAGATCATCTGTTAGGTAGGTTATCTCACTTGGATTTATTTTATCACTTGGGACTTCTAAAATTAGATGCATGCACTTGCTAATTTTTTAAGAACTCACAGGAGTGTTTGCCTAACACTGTGACCTAGAAGGCACAGAGCAGGGACATAGAAGCCAGAAGCATGGCAGGAGGTAGGGACCAGGTTAAGTCCTCTGCACAGAGGCAAGACTGGGGTTGCCATATATATATGTATATACACCTAATTATATATACAAATGGTTGTTTATGTACAAATGGCTGTAGACAAATCTAGCATCTTGGAATGAACCAATGTCTAACCATTCGACAGCCATCCAAATAGGAAATGTCACTTTTATTCTTTTTTTGGAAGGATGGCCAGGATTGGAGATTAGCAAAGCAGAGGTCATCCTCCACATCTTGACTCATGACTGCTGATTGCCTGGCCCAAGATGGGAAGAGTTGCCTGTCGCCTCCTTTCTTTCTCCTCTTCCCAGGGTCTGTGTGGGAACCCTAAGTGCTTAGATTCTAACGCCTGGGAAAAACTGACAGGCATCCTCACAGGGCTTGCAGTAAACATCAGACAACAAACATTATTCCCAAGTGCATTATGCAGTGCGTTGGGAGAGGAAAAGTAAATAGATAGTGAATTCTGCAGGCTGGTGTGGAGGGCTAAGGACAAGCTGTTTTGAAGAGGCAAGTGATCAGGGGAGGGACTTCATTAGGATACAGGGAGGAAGTGGCTGGTGGACAAGTGGAGAAAAGAGTTGGGAGAAAACACTGTTACAGTGCATTTTCCCTCTCTGAGCTCCAGGTGAGATACAGGAAAGAGGAAGCCAGCCACCTGTGGAAGGCCAGGAACATAATGTCCTCCTGGTAAGTCTAAGATGCCCTGATGGAGCGGGGGAACGGCCATGCCTGCCCTTCACAATCTGTGATTGCAGTGGGGACGGAGGTGGGGACTAAAGCCAGAGTTCTATAGCACAGGTGGATTTGGAGGAGTCTCTAGTGGCTGAAATATCTGTTAGCAACTTGAAAGGATGAATGAAAACCTGAGTCAATAAATTTACCAGTGAGTGAGTGAACAGTAAACGGGAAGGTACTGAGATCATTGCCTGTGCTAAGGATGGTTAAAGCTCTGAGTCCACACTTTGTTACTAGTGGTAAGTCTAGACTAAATGGTGCTTATTTTAAGATGTTTTTCTTTAAATATGTGAGTTAATTTAACACCTACATTTTCAGGTAATATCAAAAGCTTTAGGTATCATTAGGCATTAAGATATAAGCTTGACTTTGCAGTTGCAGCTAAGTTAGAGCAGTTAAGTGCAGTTAAGCTTTGAAGCAGCAGGTGACTTTCTCTGCTGTTTAAAGTGTGAGCCTGCTATAGTTGGTGAACACTTTGGTCCCCATTCCATGCCAAAGGTCAACATCTCCTCTTGCCCCCCCACTCATGCCATGGTGATGCCATGGAGGCTGAGGACAGTGTGTTGATGTAGTGAATCTGCTTGAATGATGGCTGCCAAACTTCACATATTATCTGAAGACCCCGAAGAAACGGCAGGACAGACAGACAGCATCAGGCAGGCCACAGTTTGGGCTACAGCCCAGGTCTATCACATCACAAATTCCAGCTGTAGTCCCAATCTCAGATGAATTTACTGCATATGGTATAGGGATTTGAGACCCATTACTCCAAGGTCCTTTTTACAATATTTATTTATTGGTGTCTGTCTACATTCAACCTGGAAGAGTAGTTGATTCTTATTGCTCTAGTGTTCACTTTGTCTCATCTCTCTGTCTTTGTCTGCCTGTCTGCCTGCCTGTCTGTCTGTCTGTCTGTATATATCTGTATGTCTGTCTGTCTGTCTATTCATCCATCCATCCATCCATCCATCTATATATCCATTATCTCTGTATGTAATTTTTACCTAAATATAGGACAACTCTAAATATATCTATACTCTATTTTCTCTTTAAATGTCAATACATAAAGTATCTCTTGGGATGTTTTACAACTATGTGATGTCTCAGAGTGTAGACATGACCATCTGCCCATCTTACTGCTCTCCACTGATTTATTCTACAGGAAATATTTCTCCATAGGAAAATGTAAGAAATCTTTGGCCGACCCCATGACTCACAAGGCAGCTAGCTACTTTCTACCTCCAGGCTCATGCCCTTCCTTCATTGCCAGGCTGACTTACCCTGGACTTGGTTCTTACATTTTTGGTTGTGAGCCTAGCCTTTGATGGCTGAGCCATCTCTCCTGCCCTGGACTTGTTTCTTAAAGAGAACTCCATCCAACTCATCAGCCAGTTGTGTGGATACTGTGGTATCCTCAGGCAAGATTCAGACCCTGTCCTTCGAAGTCTGTAAACCCTTTATGGAGACAGAACCTCCCTTTCTGGAGAGCTCATCTGGTAACAAAGGGCAATGGACAAGGGGGCTTAGAGATGCCTGTGGGCTAGAGGTGGCCAGCCAAGGCTGCTCAGAGGAGTGAGGGCTTGATGAGAGAGTCCATTGGCACTCGGCTGAGAGAAGACTATCCATGATGGCCCTTTGCCTAGCTTCTGCTGTGTCCAGGGCAGCTAACTGGTGTGTGTGTGTGTGTGTGTGTGTGTGTGTTTATCTGGTGGAAAGTGTTCTGGGAAACCAAGTGGGTAAAACCCAAACAGAGTAGCTCTTCTCTGAGCCCTTAAAGAGGAGAGACAACAGTAACAAAAAACTCCCCTTTCACAGACACATAAATATTTAATAATCATCTGTCTACAACCAATCTCGAGGAAAAAAAAATCTTTAAATAGACTGCTCGAAAGGCCAGAACCTGAATTTTAATTGAGGTACTTTGAATCACTCCCATTAGTCAGTCGCTCTGACTTTTTCTTAGTGAGGGGTGGATTGCTTTTGAAAGGGGAGTTGGAATTATTAGCAGGTCTTAACA
>LZPO01076724.1:25010-41008 GCA_001675575.1 Neotoma lepida
TGTGTGTGTGTATGTATGTAAGTGTGTGTGCGTGTATGTATGTGTGTTTTATTAGCATGCAAAGCAAGAGGTCATTAGAGATGCAATTTAAAAACCTTCATGAGCATAGCTGCCTGGGTAAACACTTTCTGCCAGCCACCTGTCTGAGAAGTTCCTGAGTCCCCCTAAAGTTTTCAAAACATAGGAGGATGTGTGTGTGTGTGTGTGTGTGTGTGTGTATTTATATATTTATTTTCTCTTTCTCTGCCCCCTAGGCCTCCAGTCTCCCGCAGCTGATGTAACAGCCCTCTTGGACGAGCCCCTTGTATCTCACACTAGCCAATTTCGACAGTCTAAAGTGCTCAAATTGAGCCATTTTGTTCTCTGTAAAATAAACCTCAGGCCATTATGTGTGTTTTTTCATTCACCCGCCCCCTTGTCTCCCTAGCCTTGGCCCCTCGCTGCCCATCCTCCTCTCCTTTCCTGTTTTTTTCTCTCTCTCAGAGGTGGCCTGGGAGTGGAGGCGGACTGCCTTCCAGAGAACTCCCCTGTGCTCACTTTGCCCATGTCAACTTCATTCTGGCAAAATTTGCTTTGAGATGTGTGTCATGAAGCGGAGCTGCAGNGCCACCCCACCATAATTGATCTTGCTTATTCATCTGATTCTCATGGATCACCTCTTTCCTTGCTGGCTTCTATTTGGATAAATTGAGGGTGTCATGTGATGCTGAAGCCCCCTGCCCTGGGTGTCCTCTCAACCTCTTTCCAGATGAGAGGATAGAATGGCATTTGGGGAGGAAAGCTTCCCTGATCCCTCAGTCCCCATTTTGGAGGACATCTCCAAGTAGCAAAATTAAGGCAATCTCTAGACTAATTTATTATGGAGATACTTTGCACGTCCTGATTTATTGTCATAGGTGAAGGGAGAGTCTGTCTTTGGAGTCTGTACTCACTTGCTTCAGATGACTTAAACGGATGCTTATGATGGATCTGAATCCAGTAATTTATTCGATGTGGGGTCATTAACCCTTGTTCTGCTTATGGCAGCAAATGACTTCATCTTCAGACATGATGAGTGTTCTAAACTGTGGGGGTACTTGGCTCTCTCCAGCTCTCATCTGAAAATCAATTTTAAGCAAGTGGCAGGCATTAGAAATCCTCTCTGCTTATGGGTTTGGGCAGCATCGCCTCCGGGATGCGGGATGCGAGGATGCAGGGATGGTGGTGGAGAGATGGAGGGGTTGACGAACATCCTAGGAAAGAACTCTTATTGCTAAAGAGTGTTTGTGTTGGGGTGGCTAATGTCCTGAGAAGGCTGTACAATAGGTTCTGTCAAAATGCTTCTTAGAAGTGGGGAATGGATTGCAGTTTGGAAATGGGGTGGGGGAGGGAGTCCCCTTCAGTCTAGCGATCCCTTCTGTAGAGTGAATAAACTAGCCTGGATCCTTTGCTCTCTTTCCCATTGACTAAAGGCTGGAGGGACTTTACTCGTTACGCTTTTAAACCACAGCAGTTTCAACATGTTTTTTTTTTTCATCTGTTCCTGCCTGGTATACCAGTTCTCCAGTTGACCTTGAAGCATACAAACTCAGTTTTGAGGAAAATAAATAAAAAGAAAACAGAAACACCTTTGCCTTCAAAGCCAGGCTGTCACTTTTAAGGTGCTATGTAAACAGGCAGCATTGCCTAGAGTAAATGACTGCGGGACATAGAAGACCGGTATGTCCAGATGGCTTGTGCCATCCCTGGGCAAGTGAGCAGATATTCTTGTGGTCCTTGTCACCATGTCTCTGGACCAACTGACCAACAGGACTTGGGGCCAGGGAATTTCTTTTTCCCCCACTTTGAGGATGAGACCATGTCTGACTGACATTTGAGAACTCTGAAATTGGCCCATCTCTAATTAGGACTTATGCCTTCCTTAGCCTTAGTTATATGACATTTCTTCCACTGCAGAATGTTTACAATTAAATGTTTAGGATGGAGGAGATGAATTCTTAGAGACTTTTAATATAAGAGATTTAATAATTATTTAGTAAATCCTCTTAGGTGTTACTGATGAACTTCTGTCTCAGATATATTAAAGGCTTCATCCAAGGTCACCCAGACTACCTGGTGTCAAAGTGGACCTAAAACCATTTCTACTGCATAGTGTTACACCTGAGCATTGGACCGAGAGATAGCTGTGCATGAAAGGAAGGACTTCACTGTTTATAGAGTTTGTGTGTGTGTGTGTGTGCAGGTGTATATGAATGCTTATATGGGTGAAGGTACATGTGTGTGCATGTGTGAGTGTGCAGAGCCTGTGGAGGCGAGAGGTCAAGCTTGGATGTCTTTCTACAGGAGCCGTCTATCCATCTTGTATTTTGAGACTGGGATCTAGAGGTAGACTAGGCTGAGTAGTCTGTGTGCTTTAGGCATCCACCCGTTTTGCCTCCCCAGTGCTGGGATCACAAGCCTTTATCACCAGGTCTGGCCTTTTCCGTGTCTGACAATGTCAGTATTACTGTACCTGTCCCTTCCAAGGTGGGCGTTTACCAGCTCCCTTCTTGCCTCTTTAGTACACTGTGGCTCTGACTCTCAGTCCTGTGTTTGTCAGTAAACCAAGATGCATCCTTTGCCCAACAAACAATAAACATAAACCATATCCTGCATTAGAAGCACCCTCTTCTTCACTCAGAATTAAGTAGGAAAATGACCTTCGGGTGAGCCCCTTCAGTGAGGATTAGGGTACAAGTACAGGAAGACCCGAAGGAGGAAGGGATAGATTTCATGGGACTTGCCTCACCTGCTCCTGTCTGATATATGAGTGTTGGATGCTGGACCAGGGTCTCTTAGCCCTCAATGGATTTTGGAGCCTCTGGTCTACCTTCTAGTCCTCATTCTCTTGAATGTCATTAATGCCTCCATGGACCCTTTGGGTGGTCTGAGGGCCTGACTGTTCTTTTGTGTCTCTCTGTGTTCATTCTGGCCAGACTAGATCCTGGCTGGATTTCCTTCTCTCCAGCCACTCCCTGAATTGGGTGGGTAAACATCCCAGATTGATGTCAGCTGCTGAGCCATCAGTTCTGACAGAAGACTGTCTCACACTGAGCATCACCTCCCTTCAGTCCCTCACGTCAGCTCACCTTTGGCAGGAATCGAATGCTAACTAGATGCAATTCTCAAAGAGACACCATCAAGGTATTTTCCATAATTTTCAAAAATAATTCCCACCCACCCCCATTCTTCCCATAATAATTATGTCTTAACAATTACTCAGATCTCCTTGGAAGCTGACTCCACTCTGTTCCCACACAGCAGGCCTGAAAAAAGTCCACTGGGCAGAAAGACTGGACAGACCAAGGCTCTTTTACCGTGAGATTTAGAGGCAAGACAGTGAAGTTATTATTGTTGGTATTATTTTATGAAGTAGGAATATTTTTAAATGGTGTCTTGTTATCTTTGCTCTAAGGCAGCACCCTAAGTCACACCGGGCCACCAGAAAAATTGGAGTACTCTTAATTCAGTTTATGTCTGTTTTTTCAGAGTAGGTGACCCCTATCCCTTAGCGTTCTGTGAGGTTCTTTAGTCCCTCCTCACTTCATCTCTTGCCTCCTCACTCTCTCATGAAGGAGGAAAAACAAAAGAACCCTGATCTCTACCTGCACACATCCCAGAATCCCGTCTGGCTGCTTGTCAACAGGCAGGAACTTGCCACCTCTGCAGAGAACTACATATGGCCAGCCCCAGGTGTCGTGGGGGGAAATGACACTCTACCTAGGAATCCTGGGACTTGACAGTCAAAAATGCTATTCATTGACAACAGACTAGCCCTGAAAACCTGGTTTAGTAGATAAAATCTGTAACCACGGAGGATAAATCCAGTTTGGCTTGTTTGCACTGGCCTAATTTAGTATCATCTCCTTTGGAGTCTCCAGCGTCTAGATTTTCTAGATCATTAAATCCATTACTTTTCAGTGTTAGTGTCTTATTTATTTATTTATTTATTTATTTATTTATTTTTATTTAGGAGGATGGGGTTGTAGAAGGGATATATGTTTTTAATGGAACCCTACCCTAATCACAGGAGCTCCATCAGAGCCCATTTGGCTGTGAGCTGACTGATTTCTGGTCCCAGGGGCTCTGAAGGTGGATTTCTATGCATTGAACATGAAAGGCATCAGCAGGATAGTCAGAGAAAGGGTTTGGTTCCTACAGCCACTGCTGTCATGGGACTCACATGGGACTGCAGAGGGATGGTTTCCAAACTTCTGGAAATGGCTACATACCTGGAAGAGGCGGTGGCAATGCGTTCATCTACTAACCTCCATACTCACAACGATCTCAATGATCTAAAGAGACTTGATGTGAGCTGCAGTGTGATCATGACCAGCCAGGCTCCTTCTCCTATCTTCAGTTTCCCATGTGACCAGTGGAGCAGACCTCANACTTGTCTCAAAGTTTGGAAGTCGCCATGGCTTAGAGCCGTGTTTAAGTTATCAGGAGTCCATGCAAGCAGCCTTCACTCTTCCCTTACCCCTCCTAGTCTCAGATTGTCCATCTATAATAAGGGGAGGGGTTTGTCTATCTTGTTGATTTTCTCAAAGAACCAACTCTTCGTTTCATTGATTCTTGGTATTGTTCTCTTCATTTCTATTTTATTGATTTCAGCCCTCAATTTGACTATTTCCTGGTGTTTATTCCTCCTGGGTGAGTTTGCTTCTTTTTGTTCTAGAGCTTTCAGGTGTGCTGTTAAGTTGCTAGTGTGAGATTTCTCCACCTTCTTTATGTGGGCCTTTAGTGCTAGTCTGTGGGATTAACTGAGTTTTTTAATACAAGTTGCCTTTGATGAGGAGAAAGTGGCTATGCAGAGTCGCAGAAGCTGAGGCACTGGAAAGAGTCAGTGCATGGAGTAGTGTCCGGCTAGCTAGAGTCCTCTGACCTGCCTCGAACCATGGTACCCTTTGTTAACAGAAGCTGCTGCAGGCCTTGACACATCGCAGAAACTCATGGTAAAGTTACACTCCTTCCAGGTCAGAACTCATGACCCAGATGTCACACAGGAGCTTCTGTGCCTTACTCCATAGCAAAAAGCCAATAGAAGGTTACAGCAATTATTCATCTGATTGTGAATTTGCACCTGTGGCTCAGTGTGTGTGTGTGTGTGTGTGTGTGTGTGTGTGTGTGTGTGTACTTGTTTCTGTCTGTCTGGCTGTCTCTCTCTCTCTCTGTGAGATGCATGGCATTTATGTGTCTCAATATAGTTCTTTTCCTCTTCCTCCTCTTCCTCCTCCTCCTACTGTTCTCCCTCCTCCTGGCATTTTCTCTTCAATTTCCCCCTGTGCTATAACCACAAACAGAAAGGTGAACATGAAAAGGAAGTAAGATGTTTGTGAGCTTCTCACTTGGGATGGAGACCCCATGGCAACTGGTCAGTGTGTCTATTAGTTCCTTTTCTTGTTGGTGTCACAGGATACTTGACAGACAAAAGAGGAGAGGTTGACTTTAGCTCATGGCTCAGGGGCTGCTGTCCATCATGGCAGGGAAGGAAGGCATGGCACTAGGAAAGCTTCCCATCCTTGGCTGCAGGAGCATTAGGTACTTGGTCATATGAAGTCACCAGTGAAGAGACAGGGCTGCAGCACCCCAAGTGGAAGAAGGAGGCTGTAGTTCTCAAGGCCCATCCCTCTAGCTGCCTGTGCCATCTGGTTAGGCCCTGTTATCTCCCAAACACCACAATCAGCTGAGTACCAAGTGCTTAACTGCCAGAGCCTGTGGCGGCCATCTCCATTCAAACCATAGCAGCATATAATGGTGGCTGCTCACGGTGTGCCCGTGTGTGCAAAGGACAGACGCTGGAGCAGACACTTCTTTAAATGGTGTCTTTCTTCAGCAGAAGATACTGCCCAGTGTCTTTTTCTGCATAATTGGACTGTCTTTTCATAGAAGCCTACAAGCTGGGGCACTTGTTTCTGAACCTAAGCCCCCTGCACTCTCACCAGGTCAGGTGCGATAGTAAAGCGCTGTTGTCTGGCTTTGTATTCCGAATAATGGAATCACTAATCTACTTGATCTGGCCAAGTCAGATAAAGAAGAAAGGGAGGGATGCCTGTGTTTTGGAGATGGAAGGTACTTGTAAAAGCAATTTCTTTTGGGGAAGGGGGGGAGGAAAGAAAGACACACGGTGGGGAAACAAGGGGCAAAGACTGTTGGAAACCTTTTAATTACTACTAATTACCTCAGCAGAAAATGTTGGAAGCTTGAAAGGATTTGTGTCAGCAAGTGAAAGATCAAAGATTGCTAGGCTCGCATTTTAATCTGTTGGCTATAAAAAGGGATGAGGGGGGTAGTAATGGGACCCAGGAGAATGGCAGCCCAGGTGGCTCTGCCCTTAATCCCATCTTGACTGCTGAAGCCTGAGGCCTAGTCCCAATTACATAATAAGATGATTTAACTTCATTTAATTTTTGTCTGTCTTCAACTTGAACCTCCTGCAGAGGAGAAAGGAAGGGTAGATTCTCTCCTCCACTGAGAATGCAATGAGCTGGGGCTGTGGACTGCCCAAACCATTATTTAATTTATTGTCGCACTCTCTTCATCCAGCAAAAAGATTCTTTAATCTGGAGATTCAGATCATTATCAACAACACCACCTCCACACCTCAAGCAAGAATTCCTTAAGGATGGAGTCTCTGCATGCCCAAAGAAAGGGGTGGTTGATTGTTAGTTGAGACTTAGTGAAGATAATGGGTAAACTGTCTTACTGGAAAATTCTGCCTGTTGGGATTGTGTGGTATTCTTTTGGGAAGAGGAGAGGAAGAGGAAGGGGGAAGAGAGGGGTTGACCGAACATTCCACCCATCACAGAAAGCCTCTACTTCAGTTCTTCTTACTTTCTGTCTTCACCCCTACCTTATTCTTAAAGGATGGGTCAGATGGGGTGGAGTCTCTTGGCAGGATGTTGGTACTCCCCTATCTGCCCTTGTCACTCACCTACCTGTTCCTCTGCACACCAAACTGAAAGCTTCTGGCCGCATGTAGTTGCAACTCTTTCTGGCCACTGAGACCTTCTCAGTTCTCAGGCAGGAGGAAGTGGCTACTGTCTGTGGCTACTGTCACAAGAGTGGAATGTTAGTAATGGAAACCCTTTGGCCCACAAGTCCTACTGTACTTACCATCTCATCTTTTACATACACAGTCTGCTGATCCCTGACCTAGAGGGGTTGAGTGGTAGCCAGTTGTCCACCTTATATAGAATCCTTTATTGACTTTGGTCCATCTCTTTATCTCTGGTGTTGCACATGGGCCCCTTCCAAATTAATGACTTTCCTTCAGTTCCTCATTTCAAAACCTGCTTCTGGGAGATCCTTCCTATCTCTGCACAATGCCTTTGTCTACCAAAAGGACAATGTCCTTGGTGTCCCTGCAGAATGCATCACCATCTCGGTCTCTTCTGGCAGGCAAAGTTTGCAGTCCCAGAAACTCAATGAACCAAATTGCAGCTCACTTTGAAAACTGTAAGCTACTTTTAAACACATTACTTCTGTAACTGAAGGACCTGATCCCAAGTCATGGAGCCTCTTTGTGTCTCTTGACCTCAGCTAAGTTCCCTACCTATTCATCCACTTATCCTGCACACAGAAGGGCCTTAGTTGGCAGATTAGATGAAGAGATGCATTTGAATTAGTTACATATTATAGAGTATGAAATCAACCCCAAATTGAACAGCTTCCAGTGACAAATACATAACATTCCGTCTCTGTAGACTGGGACTTGGATGGAGCTCTCTCCATGATCTCCCAGTGAAGGTTCCAAAGAAGCCTGCCATCACTTCCAGGCTTAATTGTAAAGGATCCATTTCCAAGCATGTCCATGGAGTGCTGGTAGCATTTAGTTCCCTGAACCATAGTAGATGAAATTCTCGTCTTTGTGGGTACTGATTAGTGGCCTCCACCAGTTCTTCTCCATGTGAGCTTGACCACAAGGCATCTCTAGACATGGTAGAGAGCTAGAATAAAAGATGCATGTGTCTGCAGTCCTTACACAGGGGAGCCAGAGGGAGGAGAATCATCACAAATTGAAGGCTATCTTAGCTGCCCTGTGAGACCTTGGCTGAAAGGGGTGGGGCTAGGGGAGGAGAAATTCAGAAAGCCAAAGTCCAGACTTTTTGTAACCTTCTTAGAAGTGACACCCATCACCTTTGCCATTATTCTTCAACAAACAATTCTTCAGGTGTGTCCTGCATTTAGATGTCCAGACGTCCAGATGTCCAGATGTCCAGACAGATGCAAGAACTTGAACACCAAGAGGAAGGGAGTCTTTGAAGTCAGCTAAGAAGCTGCCTGCTATACCACTGACTGTCAGTCACAGCACCCCAGGATTCTGGCATTGTGCAAGAGCCAGGTATCCCTTTAAGCAAATTTTCCAGTTGTCTTTAATTATGAAATTATATTAATTACTTTTGCACGATGTCTTTCTGAAAGTCCTGCTGCCAACTAGTCCCCTCCGCATAAAGCAGTGGTAGGGAATGCCCTCTGATCATTTCCAAGTCTCAGCTCCAAACCTGCTTTTCTGAAGGCGCCATTGCTCGACTTTCAGTGTCCAGCAGTCATTTCCTCTGAGTTCTTGTCCCATTTCTTCTCTATATTGTATGTGTGACATATGAGCATATATTGCTTTGCGACGGTTCTATTGTTACCTCGAATTACTCCTTGAATCTCATATTGTTTAATTCCCACACGTCAACATCTTGTCTCTCCACGAGAATTATAAACAATTGGAATGCAGCGGTTATCTACTCCTTCCTATAAAAACAAGCTCAGCGGAGGCTCTCTCTAAGTGTGTGTTCAGTTTTTTCCTTTGAGGATGCTCATTTCAGACTTGTGGCCATGATGTTTGATGGCTCCTGATGGGAGAAGCACTGCTTGTTACTTTGTTAAGAATCTCTAATCTCCACTGTTTTCCCCGTTTGTTTATTCTTCAGCTTTGGTAATTTTGGTACTGTGGAGTATTGCCAGTGTATTAGCCAGAATTTGCCTGCGTTTTCCCAAGGATTGTTGACAGTCAGCATTTGTTGAATGAGTCCTCTGGTCCCCTTGTGTAATATCCTGGTTTTGTAACTTTGTCTTCAGGGTTGAGGAAGGAACAAGAGAGACACTTTTATTAGCATCAATTCTATGCTGGGGGTTATTTACTTAAGTCCATGGCTGTATTTCAGAGAATGAATAATGGATGTGGGTGTGAACTTTATATTTCTTTATGTGTGCAGCTGTGTGTTTTGTGTTGTGAATGTGTGTGTGCCAGAGTACTTTCTGGTGCATGGACATGTATAAACCAGAGGTCATTGCTGAATGTCTTCATTAGTTGCCCCTTACCTTATTTTATTTACGTTAATGGAAGGAGAAAGCACATGCAATGGTACGTGTGTGTGTGTGTGTGTGTGTGTGTGTGTGTGTGTAAGTTAGGGGAAAACTTTCAGGACTTGAGTTCTATTACTCCCAAGGTATAGAGCTCAGGTCTACGTGTTCAGACACTGTAAATGTTTATACTGTACCATCTTGCCAGCCTTCCACCTTATTTTTTGAGACAAGTTCTCTCTCTTCAACCTGGAGCTTTCCAGCTGGCTAGGCTGGCTGGCCAGCAAGCCCCCAGGATCCTCCTGTCTCTTTCCTTGTAGGTCTTGGGTTACAGGTATGTGCCACTATGCCTGGCTCTTATGTGCGTGTTGAGGATTATACATGCATGGCTTTTCCCATTGGGCCATCCAGCCCACAAGAGTGAACTTTGAAAAAGTGTGCTGTATTTGAATATTCTGAGTGATAGGCATGCAGTGTGGCACATTTTTATATTCTTCATCATGGTTGTCTTAAGCTGGGCATAAGAAGCCAAGCCTAAGGGGAGGCCCAGCCTAAGGAGAGGACTGTAAATGCACACAGCTTTGAGAGATTGGATTTAGCCACACTGCAGTGACTTCTGAGTCTCAGTTCTGAATGCCAGGCTTTCATACAAAATTCCCTTAGGTATTTCTTACAGGAATAGTGGTCACTTAGGAAGTGAACGGGGCTACATTTTACACCACCTCCTTTCATTTGGTGAAGCACTGTATCTCAGTACCTATGAATGTGAGCACATTTGGAAATAGTGGTTGTTGTTTGTTTCTTGGTTTAAGATGAAGTCGTACTGGAACGGGATGGGTCTGTAATTCAGTATTACAGCTAGCCTTGTAAACTGGATGCAATGTGGGTAGTTATACCTATGCAAAGGGTAAGTACCNTGAGTTTGGCAAAACCCATTTGCATTTTGCTGTGCTGCATGACAGCAGAAGCTAGCGGGGAGGGGGCCAGGAACAGAGCTTCCCCGTGTCTTCAGAGGGGGCACAGCCCTACCAACATGGAGATTTCAGATTTCTAGCTCCAGGAGCCAGAAACATTTCTGTTTGTAAGCTACCCAGATCGTGGGTATTTGTTCAGTAGCCTAGGACTAATGCAGGAGACATTTGGGGCGTAGGTTTAAGACCCCTTCACCTCACTTCTCTCCTTGGTTCTCCATCTTATCTTCTTCTTCCTTGGTCAGCAGTTGCCTGCAGGGTTCCCCATTCTCTAAAAGGTATGAGTATGGATAAGTGACTTCTTGCTCACTTCCAGCTTGGTTTCTGCTTCCCTGTGCATGAGGGACTGATCTGGAGTGATGATAGAGTCATATCTGCACCCAGTGTTGGCNCAGACCTAAAATGTTTGGAAGGGGATTATTAAGCTCAGGACAAGAGCATTTTGCTAAGGGTGTTCTCTGGAGCCGTCCTTGCTCCTAGGATACACACATCTTTTGATGTGTTAGGGCCTTGGAGTGCTAATGAGAGCTGCAGCTTCCACTTACCTGATGTGTTTGCTGTCACTTTCTTTCCCACTAATGTGGGAGAAAAGAGAAGTCACAGAGTCTGTCAATCTTGTCTCCTCCCATCACACCAGGGAAATTCTGTCTCCTTCACCATGGAGGTTGACAGCTGTGCTTTCTCTTCTGTACCTGAGAAGGTGCCTTCCCACATCCCAACCTGGGCCAAGAGGGTGGCTGGGACCTCAGCAGTGAAGGGGAGCTCACCCAGGTNTTGTGAGAGTGAAGGACAGGATAGTACTCAGCCCACAGCAGAGGGGCAGAAGCTCTGGTACTGTCTATGCCATGACTTCTCAGCCCTGACACAGATGACACTTTGGGTCAGATCATTCTTTATTGTGGTGACGTGGGTCTCACATTAGCAGTGCCCTTGGCCTGTGTTCAATGAATGCTAGTAGTACCAGCCTGTCATGGCACCCCAAATATCTTCACTTTCCACGTATTATCCCCACAGCACTGCTGACTTCCTTTGTTCAGATGACTCTAGGGACATCTATGAGGCTGGAGGTGGTGTTCATGTCTCAGACACTCACATTAGGAAAGGGAAGTTGTAGTAGTTACTTGGCAGTTAAAGAGATTTGGGGGAACTGTGCAAGGCACAGACGTGACATATCGGCAGATTTTTGAGACCCAGAGTAATAAGTAACCCTCATCCATACCTCATGCTGCAGATTCTGAAGGTTTGAATAGATCCCTTTTCATAATCACATTATTCAAGGTTATAGTGTGGGGGTAATAAGTAGGCTAGGTTTCATTCCATGTTGCCCAGTGTAATTTGGGTTAATGCCTGCTTTCCAGGCATAATAGGTAATAATGTCCCCTTTGCCCTGGAAGTTGTTCCAGTTCATACAACAAATTACATGGTCTTCTTGACACTGTGACAATACAACACTAATGGGATGTGAGAAGGTACAGTGTGACTTCTGTGCTCTGTGCAGTCCTCACCATTCCCTATTGTCTTTTTTGTTATGATGGACATTTCTTTCACATTTTAACACCACCAAGTCTACCCTAGAAATGCTTCAAGATTTCCTCATGGCTAACAGGCAGGTATCCCAGGGTTACTGTCAGTATGTACTTGAGTTGGGTTCTGGCTATTCTCATTAAAAGATAATGCCTTTATTGACTTAGGCATAGTTTTGATATTTCCTATGTCACTAAAGAATCCACTGTGATTTGGCACTAAAAGAGAAATTCATCCTGTATCCAGAAAGGCCATACTCTTGATGTTATAGAACAACCTTGCCATTGCACTAATGACTTTGGTTTCTAGCCTTTCTTAAAGCAACCTGCAGGATCTAAAAAAGTATGAGCATTGTTTTTTCTTTTTTGCGTGTATGTGATGTATGCATATGTGTGTATACATGTTTGCATGTGTATGGATGCACTTGTGTATGTATATGTACACATGGTTGCATGTGTATGGAGGCAGGTGTGTGTGTGTGTGTGTGTGTGTGTGTGTGTGTGTGTGTAAGCCAGAGGCTGACATTTGCTGTCTTCCTCAGTTACTCTCTGTTTTATTTACTGAGACTGGATGTCTTGCTGAACTCAGAACTCACCAACTCTGTTAGTCCAGTTAGCCAGCTTGCCCAAAGGATCCTGGGTCCATTTGGACCACTGAGATTTCAGGAAGGCTGCCATATTTTTCCAGAATTACATGGATTCTTGGTTTAAACTTCACTTCCCACATCTGCATGGCAAGTGCTTTGTCTACTGAGCCAGCTCTCTAGCCCCCAAAGTGAAAAAACTTGAGGTATTTTAATGTAGAAAAACCTTAAAAGTAACCCAGATTGGATTACTTTTAATTGACAGTCGGTGCTTTTCTCTTCCAGTGCACAAAAACATGGCCTATCTCTAATGGACACTCTCTGGTTCAATGAACATAGTGTGTCATTAGACCCATGAAGTGGTCTTTGAGTTGGGGACTTACTTGGGTCTCAGACTTTGACAGACATAGAAAGAACTTGGGAAATTAAAGTGAATACCTGTCTATTCACGAGGAATCATGCCATGCGGTAAAGTGTGGACTCTGGGCCCCTGCACTGGAGTTTTAAGTATATGTTTCTGGAGATTCTGACACAGATAGCCCACAAAGAACCTTTCTACCCCCTGATCTAGTTACCCCTCTTTGCTCTGGAGGCCCTCTGAAGGGATGCTCTCTTTGTGCTAAGTCTCATGTGTGTATCAGTACAGGCCCGTTCTCCCGTAGGTTGCCGTGGCTATGGTGGATTTTAGCATAGCACTAGAAAAGTAACTAATACCAGAGCTGAGCACCAGTGTCCATCTTTCTCTTCCTCCTGACTGTGAACACAGCGTGGCCCCTCTGACCCTCAGGATCTCCCCACCATTATGGACTGTGCCCTCCAACCTGGAGCCAGAATACACCCTTCCTGCCTGCCTATGGTCGCTTTTGTCAACTATTTCGTCATCACAGTAAGAAACATAACAAACACAGGGCTAGGCCAGAGGCAAGTGGGTACCTGTCTAGCCTTTGAGAACTGTCTCTGTGTACAGATTTAATTGTGTGTGTGTGTGTGTGTGTGTGTGTGTGTGCTTTTCAATGGAGAACAAGTTATAGAAAAGCAGGACAAAGTATTTTTGAGAAAAGAAAATGGGAAGTCTTAAAGAAAATGACCTGCAAAGAACATTTTGAAGTGAGCCAAACCCAGGAGGCCCTCGGGCCTGACAGTAAGAGGCACCCCTTCTGTTTCTGTGGTTCTTCCTCTGCTTTGTGGTGGAAATGGAGAGGCTGGCTGATGTCAGTACTGCCTATGCCCATGTGCTCAATGCAGACACCCCCCTCTAAGGAGAAAAACACACCTAGCTCATCTACAGACACTAGACAAGAAGTCTAGGTCTCTGGCCTGATACCTGCTCAGAGTGCCCAGGGGGTGGGGCTCAGAGATGGACACTAAGTTGAATCTCCTCCAGGTTCTCCTAGGGGCTTCTTGACTGGGACAACCTCCAAGATGGTGCTCAAGACCCCAGTGAGAGTTGTTTTTGTGTTCAGAAGGCCTTGAACAGGCAAGACTAGAATATGAACCATGATGGGGGGTTGTGCTAAATGTACCTATGTAACAATCCTACGTGTGGGGAAGACGCCCCTTGCCTCTTCTCTGACTCCCCATGAGTATTGTGTGGTCATCTCCACTTTTCCTTCAGCTACTGTGATCTCTGTAAGTGGTGATTCCCAGGCTAGAGTCTGCTCTTCTGGGGTAGAAAGAGGTTGGGAATAAGGATCTGCATCCATGACACATAGCTTGTTCCTTTCCTCCTATGCAATCAACCATCACTAGACATATAAACTATGTGATATTAGTCATCATAAGACTTGATTGTCAAGCAGACAGGTAAGCATCCGATACCGAGGACAACCTGAAGACAGAGCAGCAAACCCCTTGGCCGTGGGAGCAGGAGCATACACTTAGAAGTCCCCAGGGAGTTCAGTCTAGAGACACGTGGGCCAGTTTGGGAGACACGAAGTCTCCTCCAAGGAATGAGTTTAAGCTCCTCCTTGAAGTGTGGGTGGGATGTACATTACCACTGAGCAAGTGGAGGCATTTCAAGCGAAGATAAAATGACCAGACAGGTTATTCAACCTTCCTGTGGGTCTCGGTGAGTACTTAGAAGGTGATAGGAATAAAATCTGGAGGTCTGACTTGAAAGAAAGGTCAAGACTGATCAAAAAGTTAGCTTTGTCAAAAGCTTCAGGCCCATTCTTACCTACAGACAACCTGTGGTGATCCCAAGTCATTAATCCACCCGAAAGGCCTGTCCTGACCTGAGTTCCCTTGCTTTGAAGTGTGCTGTCCTCGGCGGCATGAGGAAATAATTTGCGGCCTGCTTCAATGAAGCGTCAGGAGAGGCAGCAGACCTAATGACATGTGAGAATATTAACCTCCTACCACCAAGAGCTGTGAATCTTGAGCGGCAGTCCATAATTCACGCCGAACTCCTGAGCCAGGCTTTCTCTCTCACTCGCTTTCCCAGTTAAATCCAGAGAGAGGAGGGGAGGCGTCTCATAAAACTTTATATTCTCCAACAGCACCAACCTTGCTGAGCTGTTTAGTAATGAGTGACTTTCCTATTGCAATGGGAAAAAAATTGTCCTTGCAGAAGCAGGAGGTGGAGGAAGAAGTGTTTTCTGTGGTGATTTACATAGATGCCTTGTTCTCACAGTGGAGACAATCATGGTATCATGGAAAGTGGCCACCTTAGTACTTGGGCAACCAAACTTCTTTGTAATTCTGTACTTTGTCTTCAATATCAGAGAAGGATGGATGTTAGGACACAAATCTGGAGGTATCTGGACGTTAGAAGGGACTCTAAAGACCTTTGAAAGTTATTTGAAGGTAGAAGCAGAACTCACGTGTTTCTGAGTTGCAATGAGTGTGTGTCTATACCATGGTTTTGTGAGATTATGAGACCACTGGAGACAAAGTAGCATCTTAACCACCTTTGTACTTAGAAGTGCCCGATACACAGAGGGCTTCAAATGACAATTGTTAAAAGATACAGCAGTCATCTACTATGACCCAAGATCTTCCCTACGGAGGAAGAGAAGGTCCACAGGGTAATTTCCTCACCGCCACAGCCAGAGTTTGTCCTCAGGTTAAACTAAGGCTCTTTTCTCTTGTCTTTCTGTCCATCTGGTTGCTGTCTTGACATTGGGATGCTTTTACTGTGCTATGGTGAAAGATGTCTTGTCATCTATTAAGTGAATCCCAACACACATGTTGCAGGGGACCAAAACTGGGGATAAACAAGGAACTAGGCAGTGAGGTGTTGTGAGTCCCAGTGGGTGAGGACATGAGGGCATAGTTGCTTGACAGAGAGCACCTGGCATAGGGGAAGCCCTGAGACCAGGAGAACCTTCCTACTAGAGAAGCCCAGTGCAGGAGAACTAAGTGTTCTGCAGTCTCCCTGGGCTGGGAGAAAACTCTTTGCATTGCCCCTGGCCCTGGGGAAGGCATGTTCAGTAAACAGTCTTAGAAGGAAGAATAAGAGACTCATGAAAGATCCATTTGTTGTTTGTAAGAACCCCTTTCTCTGTAGCCAGCTATTTCATCCCAGGATCCCAGTGTCTCCATTGAGTGTAGGGTACATACAGGCATTTTAATGAGTTATAGATGTAATGAAATCTAACTTTGTC
>LZPO01076725.1:16229-27265 GCA_001675575.1 Neotoma lepida
TCAAGGCAAACTCAGTTTTGAACAATTACAAAATCAAAATCAGATTAGCTGTTCAAATAAACAATGGCAAAGATTAAAGACTCTTTTCCAAAAAAAACAAATTATGCATTGGTTATATCTACACTTGAAAGACCAATAAACATAAGCCATTTCAAATGTAGAGCCTAAAGAGCAAGTGGAGGTAACATATTACCACAAAAGTTTTTCCTTGACAATATAAGGTTCCCAATGCATAACTGGGAAATTATTTTCCTAGAGTGTTGCTTGGTCCCAGCATAGAAACCTTCCTCTGTCCTCAGCCCCTCCCTGTATGAATGTTAGCTGGACAGATTTGATCCATCTCATTTTTTCTCACTTCCAACTAGGATGATGACATGTAAAGTTTTTCTGACTTCACTTTTAAAAGAAATTGTTACTTTAATAAATAAAAAATTTAAAAACTTTATGCTCTAGGGGAAAAGCAACCCAGCCTCCAATATGTTAATAAAATAAATAAATAAGAAATTCAAAATCCCAGGAAATAATTAATTCCATCATTTATGAGACATACCTGTTAATATTAATATCCCAACTTTAATTGGTTCCTCTGGACTTTCAATCAGCTCAACACATTCAGTTTTATAGGAAGCACAACTGTGATTATGTTCAAAAGTTTCAAGAGCACAGCTGCCTACAGAGTAGACAGGAAATTATCATCATTAAATCTCACTCAGCTTCAGCAACTTTTGAAAGTATTTTGACGTCCTGTAAATATATTAAGGAATCATTGACATAAAAATTGTATGTTAAGTTAAACCGCATTATTATTATTTTTAAAGGAATGCATTCATGCTTGACAGGAATTAGTTTCAAAGAAACTTATTGCTATGACTTGGGGGACTTGTAAATACATGTGTGCTGTATATCATTTATCTGGAGTTTTCAGGGTAATACTCTATTTAAAACTGTAAGAATTTCAGGGCTTTAAAAAAATTAGATAGAAATATTTTATGGCCACTCCTACTCCAAAGTGCAAAGTAAGGAAATTAAACATTACTCAGATTCATAGAATAGATTTGGTTTCAGAATTCTCTGAAGCATTTTCCATTAGAATAAATACTGGAAATTCTCCTCAGATCTTAACACACCCATATTAAGTTTACCAAAAGCACAGCTCCTCCCCTCTCTCTATCTCTCTCTGTCTCTCTCTCTCTCTCTGTTTGTACATATCACACACATACACATATAAAAGATCGTCTGCAAATTTCTGTTTTATTTTTGACTGCCAAATTCTTTGTATCTTTGTATCTTTTCAAGAACAAAGCCTGGACTTGGGCATATTTATTCTTCTTTCTTTAGTTGCTAAGATATATACATATGCGTGATTGTGGTGTGTGTGTGTGTGTGTGTGTCCATATTTCCATCACTTTATCGATTTTCCTATTTAAAGATTGCAATACTGAAAAGTTTACAATGTCATGTAAGATAGATATGTGAAGCAGGTCACGATGTAATTTATGTAAGAAAGACATAATTTCACAGACAAAAGGTTAGAGCTGAATGATATAACAATAAATATTGATATATATGCTGAGACAAAAAAAATCCTGTAATTTAAATTTGTGTTTTTTTTCCTTTGTTTCTTTTCAAATTCTTTCAAGGAAATATATTGTTATATATTTTATATTTTATATATTTTATATTTTATATGTACACTGGTAAAATATTTGTATGTTTTAACTTACATAACAAATTGAAAATATAGAAAATCATTTTAGTAGACAAATTTAGTTGTATCATTTTATTTGGAATCAGATTTTCTTAACAGATTAGATATTACTTAAAATTAATTTGAATAGATAAATAAAAACAGAAACATACATATTATTTTTATTAGTGCACAGATTTTTTTTTAATTTAATGAAATCTTATTTGTTGATTCTTGGCTTGCTTCCTTTATCAAACAGAATTTTACCCCAGAACACCTTTACTACACCAAAATCTTGAAATGTTTTATGGACTTGTAACGGTTTCAGAAATTCTGGTGTTGTTTAAGACTTTTAGTCCATTTGGAGTCGAATTTTCATGCTTGGTAAGAAAGAGGGATTAACTATACATTAAATGAAAAGACCACCTGTGGAACAGGTAAAAATCTGATGGAGAATTAATATCTACATTATACAAAGAACTTAACAGAAAAGCAAAGAATCATACATTTCAGTCGATCAATAGGTTAATATAATGAATAGATGGTTTTGAAAGGACAATTCCAAATGACAAGAAAAAATACTTTTAAAAAAATTCAAGCTTGGAGAAATGCCAATAAAAGGTACATTGAGAATATGGGCAAAAATATATCTTACACAATCGTGGTAGGATGTAAAAAAGACAAAAATCAGTAGGAAAGATCCTGAAAAATGAAGTATGCTTCCCAGATGTGGTCTAGTTGTATCATTGTTTAGTGTTTATCCACAGGACTCAAGAGTAAACACTTGACAGAAATACTGTGAGTCAATGTTTATTGAAGTAAGATAGATAACNGATCAGCTTTGTAACCACACTAGTGTCCCACAGCAGAGGAATGACTAAAGAAAATTGGTATTTGTGCACAATGACATTCTCTTCAGCCATAAGGAGGAAGAGAAGTAAGACATTTGCAGCAAAATACATACCAAGGGAGAAGATGGATTTAAATGGCTTAAGATAGTCAAAGAGTTAAAATTGTATGTTTCCTCAAATTTTTGATAACCAGATTTATATAGANGTGTAAAATTACGTAGATGTATATAACACAAAATATAAGTTAAGCTGTCCAGAGAACAAAGGACACTCACTATCAGAAGGAAAAGATAAAACAGAGTTTATAATGGATTAGGTGATATAATCAATATATAGTATCCAATTATATGAAAATAAAAATATCTAAATTACTCTTTAAAGGACACCTTACCAGATACAATTATCACTAGTAATAAAATTTATGTAAATTTAAAAATGTAATTGTATTTATCCTTTTTTTCTGAAAATTTAAATTTAATTCCAAATTTATTTCTTTTACTAAAAGAATATTTTGATTTTTTTTCTTTTGATTCTGAGACACTTTCTGTATATTACACGCAGGGCTTAAACTTACAGTGTTCCTTGACAAAAAGCCTCTTGGCTGGGAATGAAAATGCTTTTAAGTTTGTACCAACATGTTATATTTTAAAGAAAATTCTTTGTACTAAATTCTATTTTTATTTACATTAAGCAATGTTTTGCATCTCTACTACATAAAAATTATTTTTTTTTGAGTAATGATACTGATAAAATGGGGTAAGCTTCTTGCACAATATTTACATGACAAGTTTGTACTTGAAATCTAAAAAAAAGCTCATAACTGTGAAAAAATCATAAAGCTTTATCACAATGCAAAATGGAAAATAAAAGATTATTTTTTAAAGATAAACTAATCTGGACATAAAAATTATGTTTTGACAAAAGTTGTTACATTGTTCACAAGCATAATTGCATAGAACAAAATTATAAAGACTTGAATAAATATTATAAAAATATGTGTTCTTCACATTATAAATGTGATTTTATTACTACATGTTACCACAAGTCATCAAAGAAATATAATGATATTTACCATCACTAAAATATAAAACCAGTATTTGAAATGGCTGTTGATAGGATGAAATGTGAAATAATAATTTCAACAAAAATTATAAATTCATACCTCAATTCTGGTATGTCTCCACTCTAGTGCATGCAACATATTTTAGAATATTAGCAGCATAAATTGGCTTGATATTTTATAAAGAAGAAAAATGAGTAAACAAAGTTGTTTAGTAGGGAATGGGAAGATGGGGGGAGGGATATTATGATGAAAATGCCTTATATGAAATTATAGAATGTAGGGAAAATGTAAATAAAAATTGAAGCCAATTTCTAAACACATTTTATACTCAAGGTTACAAAATAAAAACAAGAACCAAACAAGTCATTTTGAAAAGGTGGTCAGGGATACTGAACAAATACATCATTAAAGAACTTACACTCATGTCAAGAAAAATACTACATAGCACTGCATAACAGTTAGCATTTTTAAATGTGTATCATTACATATATGTTGAAATATTGAAATCTGTACCATTCACTAGAGTAGCAGCAAGTTTCCTCCCTTGGGAGAATACAAAATATTACTGCCACCAGAACCAGTTTCACTGCTCCTACAAATTCTATGCTTTTGCCATTAAACTAGCTGTTGGCATTCTTTGTATGCTCTCTACCAAGCCAAATACTTGTATTCTCAAAAACTCTTCACAATTGCTGCTCATAGCAAAAATANCTATTTATTAATAATAGTCTGAAAACGTGAACCACACCATTTTCCATCAATATGTGACTCAAATGACTGTTATAGTTATACAATGGAATATGTTTTATTGATTTCAAAAGACCTGATACTCATATATGAACATTAGTGTGAATTAACAAGTGAGATAAAAAGCCTGAAAATGTTGCTTTATGTATAATGTAAATTTCAGTAAGCATCTTCATGACTAAGATTCAGATAGGGATACAGACAGTTCCATTACACAGTGATCTGAGGGCAAAGAAACTCTTTATTATAACATGTCATAAGGGATTAAAGAGTATAAGCCTTTGGTATAGCCAATAGAAGGAGAATAATCAAAACTGCTATTTAGTCAAAGATACTTTGAACTACTGATTCTCCTGTCTCTACCATTCAAAATCCGGAGTTATAGATGTGTGTTACCACACTAGATATATGTGTTCATGCAGGCATTGTACAAATGAAACTCTCCTAGAAGACTTTAAACAACTTTAATGAATATGGATTTAAAAGTTTTGAGGTAAGGATGTAGAAGGAATAAAGAATTGAAAAGTAATCTAAGCTCATTACAAAAATAATAGGTGACCCATGAGAGGAAACCTGTCAGTAAAAATATTATTACATGGCATTTGGAAGCATAGGAAAACTTTGAAAATAAAATTATTTCTGAGGAGTGAATGGCATTGCTTCCCAATGGCATATGGATAATTCTGAAACCACAGTTTCTATATAGTATAACTAAGCAATTAAACTGATGATAATAGATAGTGGTCAGTTTCTTCATGGTAAAATTGGGATATTATTGAGGTAATTGTGCATGCATTTTAACTCGTGTTGAATAAGTTCAGAGTTATAGTTGCCAGTAAGAGCTCATTTCAACTTAATATAGATGTAAATTTCTTAACATATTTACTTATATAATGATACAGACCTATCTGCTTACCTTAAGAAATAGAAGCATTTAGACTTCATTCCTAATAAAACACTGAGAAATCAATTGAATAATTTTAAAATTTAAGAACTATGGAAGAAAACATAGAAGGTAACTTAGATATTGTCATTTGTGTTAGAAAATAACAAAGAAGAAAAAGCAAAAACCAACCAACCAAACAGCAAAACAAAGCAAAAAACAGTGTGATAGAAGCTCTCAAAGTGTCCCAGGAACAAATCAACAAACCTCCAATATCTAAAGTTGGAACCACTGAAACAAATAAACTAAGGAAAATAGCATGGAATGATTACCTAAGGGGATGTAGCTTTTTCCTTGTATTTATATTTGTAGAAGTAAATGGAATAAAGAAACAAATGAAAGACAATAGTCAACTCTGAATTGTATAATTATTTAAAATATATACATATATCAATTTCCCAATTTTTCTATTTTAAACTTTAATTACTTATAATAAGATATAATTATATATAATCTTAATTGATGAAAATGTCTTGATTCGGATAAGACAAGTTATAAATACGAAGATTTTAGAGAAAGTAAAACAAAATCATGAGAATTACTTTCAAAGTTAAATATTGTAGTTCCTACGTCATTTTTATTGATCCTTTTTAGTCTATTCAGAAATGTGTACTATTTGAAATCTTTATGGTCTCTCTGGATAACTGTAAATCACTGTATATCATGAAGAAATCTATTTTCATTGAATGCTTTCTCCAAGTGTTAAAAAATGATAGGTAAGACTGAGTACTAACTAACAAGTGTTTTGTGGCTGTATTAGCTACATTAAAGAAGAGTCATGATCATTTAATAAGCTTTGAAAAAAATTAAAATGTTTACAAGTTTAATAGACACAGGGAAGAAAAAATATGTATTTTATATTAAATGCAGAAATGATAATTATAAGTTACTGTAAAAAAGAAATCTTAAATTCAGATCTGTACACTATTAAAGTGATTCATAAGGAATTGAACTAGATAAGTGGCGATGAGCAAGTTGGCTTATCAAGGACAGGGACCTGTTGCCAAGCCTGAAGACATGAGTTCAATACAGGTAGTAGAGGAATAGACCAACTCCAGCAAGTTCTGTGACCTGCACCACAAACCCACCATGACAGACAGACAGACAGACACATATACACACACAGAGAGAAATACACACACACACACACACACACACACACACACACACACACACAGAGAGAGAGAGAGAGAGAGAGAGAGAGAGATTGAGTTATTAAAAACAGAATGTTTGGAAAAACTTATTTACTTTTATAATAATTTGGAAATTAATGAATGATTAGGAAGTTTATACAAAGTATTCATTAATTACTCATCTGATTTCTATGATTAAATAATGTGTCCATTAGCAACCTTTGGTAACTTACTTTTGTTAATTCAGCTTTTAATATAAAACAAATTTTATTTCCATCCCATAACTGTTACACTTGGATTACATATGTTTAAATTTTTTCTCTTAGTTTTTAAACAATCATAACTCATCTTCACTGTATCTAAAACAACTGCAAAATATAGGTATTCTAGTTTCTTTGTTTTATGTTTTTGGTGCTCTGCATTCTTTTTGTACCTTTTTTTAAATTTTACGTACTATCCCCAGTTCCCCCTCCCTCCCTTTCTCCTGCCACCCCCCCCACCTCCTAAGCATCCCACCCCCCATCCTCAGAGGGGGTAAACAAAGTCTGGCATATCAAGCTGAGGCAGGACCTAGCCCCTTTCCCCTGCATGAAGACTGAGCAAGGTATCCCACCCTAGGGGATGGGCTCCAAGAGCCAGTTCATGCACCCGGTATAAGTCCTGGTTCCACAGCCAAGGGGTCCTACAAACAGATCAAGCCTTGCATCTGTCTCCCACCTTCAGATGGCCTCCTTAGGTCCCATGAAGGTTCCTCAGCTGAGTCCAGAGTCCTTGAGCTTCCACTAGTTCTGGTCAGCTGTCTCTATCTTTTGTTTTCCTCATCATGATCTTGACCCCTCTCCCTTGTTCAAATGTTCCCTCCTCCCTGTCTTCAACTGTTCTCCAGGAGCTCAGCCCAGTGCTAGGGAAATTCCCAGGATTCCACAAGGATGGCCCCNGCTAAGACTCTTAAGAACAGAGGAAAGGGTGATTCAACTGTCCTTCCCGTGTAATCAGATTAGTGACTACCCTAATTGTCATCGTAGCTAATCCATTTTAACCTGACCATTCAATTGCTTTAAGGTTTAGAGAAAGCATTAAGTGAAAATAGATGTAATCAGGATACATAAAGTTTTATTTACATTAATCCAGAAAGACTATAAACATATCAAATGATGCACCTCTCATGGAAGAAAAAAGAATAAAAATGGTGTAAAGTTACATCATTTATCACTTTAAATATAATTTTCATAATACTGTTTTACTTTTACTAATGTATTTATATTTATAACTTGAGTTATTTGAATCAACCCTTTTTTATATTTTCTCTTTTTGATATAATCTGTAGTTTCATATTATTACAAATTTAAATAAAATTTTAGAACAGAAGAGTGGAAAGTTTAGTATATGTTTGTATATATTTTTGAACTTTTACATGAATTCCTAAGTATATGTATAAGGTGATTNTCATCATATATAAAAACTTAATGAGACAATTTCTGGCTATAATATTATCTATTGGTGTTCTTATGCTAACAGATACCTAAATACCTAATTAAAAACAAAACAAAACAAACAAACAAACAAAAAACTAATGAGCTATTTTTCTTAGATCTTTTTAGTTTAATTGCATTAGTTATTTGTTTGTAAACAATATCTGTAATATTCTGAAAGGGTTCAATGATGCATAAAGGTATCTAGTTTTAAAGGAATGACAGTATTTATAGAATCAAATAAAACTGTGGAAAAGCGGCCAAGGCTATCTAAACAGCAGCATCTCAGGGTAAGAAGGACAGCATTGTTTGGGTGAAATATGTGGCAAAGAGTGAAGATGTGCATTCATACGCATGCAAATGTAGTCATAGACATGGGTGACTCNTGTAGATTTTGTATTTCTGGTTTATTTCTTTCCTGCTATATAGACTTACACAAACTTTGGAAATGTGATTGTTCTCATTACTCCCTTTGCATATTAATATCTTTTTACATGCAATCATTCCTTTAAGTTGTTTCCACAAAATCTGGATATCATTACACATGATCACTTGCCCTGAAGGTGAAGATACAGNTCATATTTTTGCAGCTAAATAGGAATCAGCATTATATTAAGTGTAGAAGTTAGAGTAGTAAACAGACATATCAGAGAACTTGGAATATCACATACAATACAATACTGAGAATTAAAATTAAATAAGGATGGGTGGGAAACCTAAAATATTATGTTTTATAGCCAAACTGAACAGTTTATAATAAATAAATATAATAAAGTAATTTAAATATGGGAGTTGATATTTGTTTCCGTGTATTGTAGAAATATAAAAATAAGAATTTTTTTTTGTGTGTGTGAAAGAGAAAGAGAGAGAGACAGAGAGAGAGAGAGGGAGAGAGAGGATATTATAATGCCAGGCTACTATAGAACTCTCTATGAAGTACATAACGACTTTGAACTTTTGACTTCCTCTCTCTGTGTCCCCAATGTCCCCAATGCTGTGTGTGTGTCCCCAATGCAAGTGTGTGGCCTGCACCTGGCTTGAAGCACAGCTTGTGATGGACTCCAGGCCTTTGTGTTTGCATTCTACCGACCAACCTGCAACACTGCATCCTGTTGCTATGTAAAGACTAACTAGAGTCCACTTGTGTGGGTACTAGAATACAGAATGAAAAGTTACTCCTTACCTTCTGTTTTGTATGACTGAAAATTCTACAAATTGGAATTTTTTTTTTTTGCAGAACATAGTTTTGCTGTGAATTTAAATTTGAGTTTTGATGGGTTATTCTCACAAATAAACATGGCCAGCTTTTAAAAAATCTAACACCATAGCATGAAATTTAGTAAATTCTCAAAGTCTGTATTTTCATTTTTCCCTAATTTGAAAAAATGAATTAAAATATCATGACTAAGATTAAATTTCTCATTACCAGCTGAATGGGGCTTGAGTCTAATTTTATTTGCATAAAAATTTTAAAAATGAAGAGTAAAGTCATTTATAAAGGTCTGCTATTGAGAAAGCTACATTAATGTCAGGCATGGTGGCACATGCATTTAATCCTTACACTCAGAAGGCAGAGGAAGGCAGGTCTCTGTGAGTTCAAGGCCAGCTTGGTCTACAAAGTGAATTTCAGGACACACAGGGCTGGTACACAGAGAATTCCTGTCTCAAAAACAAACAAAAAAGGTAAATTATTATTTTCAATTATTTATCTGTTTGATAAGTTCTGTACCTATAAAAGAACCAGAGACAGAAAGCTGTGGCAGTACTGAATAGTGTGTGCAGACTGGGTTCTGAGAATGCCACTATTATGCATATATCATCTGTGGTGTCAGGAGTTGGACACCATCTCAATGGAAGAAAATGGCTTACAGAATGCACCTCAGTTCTATTTTCAGTGGTTTCTGTTCAACACCACAATTTCTTCATCTTATTTTCTGTACATCTTATTTTCTTTTGTGTAAAATTAAAATAGGCTCTTACTATTATAATTATTCATTGTGAAAAACATATTTAATTCAATAACTGGCTTCGTTGAGAAATTAAAACTATAAAAAGAATATATACATGGAGCATCTATGTCTTAAGTTTATTGTTAGTAGTATGGTTCAAACTGAAACAAAGCTGAAGAGAAAATGAAGAATGTGACAGATGATAGTGACTATTTCATCTTTTTTTAAAAATCCATTTTTATGTATTATGAGAAGCTATATGCTTTCAAAAATATATTAGCTGTGAAATTATTACAGAAGAATCTTTGTGCTTTCAAATTTCATTTCTGTCTCTTCACAATGTCAAAGCAACTTGTATTTCTTTAGTAATGTTCCTATGATGAGTGGGCCTGGATGAATTGTATTCCTGTCAGGAGAGTTCACTGATTTTGCTGAAGACTCTATCTGGGANGATTTACTCTTTTGTCTTGACCACATGGAATGAGACTGTCNCTCCGTGTGTTATCCATTTGCATTCTGCTCACTGCAGGGATAATAGCTATATGGTATCTAGAGTATAAAGTATCCCTTAAAATAAGTGCACTCTCTCAAATCATAATAGTTTCCACTGTGAAATCTGAAGGTGGTTCTTCCTCNACTCACTCTTTCAGAGAACTGTTATTAGTGGAGTCAAAACTTTAAATGGCTCTTGTTGTAAAATAAACAATTGGTATATGGCACTCGATGAGAGGGGTGGTCTGAGAATGGTTTATTGTGACAACACAATCACTTTCGGGTATTAAATTTCAGGATGAAAACCATAAATCATTCCCCTTGCCGGAGTGAAGTCTGACTTATTCCTGTGGTCAACATAGCTTAGTGGATATCAAGGACAAATGAGACAAAGTAACCTGGTGAAAAGGCTGTTACGTAGTGAAATACAGATTTGACTCTTCTTGCATGATCAAAAGCACTGAATTTTCAATACTGTTGATTTATTAATGATATTAAGGCAATCATCATTTTGTTTTCCTGATCCATAATATTTATTACATAANACATTGTGATAAATGTAATAGTGAAGACCAGACACACATACTAATACTGTAATTACTCATTAAAACATACATATATGTATATATAAATACACCAAAAATATATATTTATGGCAAGTGGCTTTCACTATATATATACACAGCGAATATATATATA
>LZPO01076726.1:6369-23948 GCA_001675575.1 Neotoma lepida
GGCTGGAGGGAGAGAGAGAGAGAGAGAGAGAGAGAGAGAGAGAGAGAGAGATACTATCACACTGTATTATTCTGGATTATTAGGACAACACTCTGAGTGTAATCATCAGACTGGATGCTGGCTGGAGGTCATGGTTGCCCACCCCTTGCAGATTCTAAACTCTCTAGCTGTAGAGTAGAGCTTGGCATCTCCACTCAACATTTCTGGAAATTCTACCAAAGCCAGCCAGCCCTTTACCTCTGACTCAGTTGCCATAGCTTGGCTAAAATGCATAACTGTATCCCTTCTGGCAAAGTCAACTTCTAGCCAATGCTCCTCCCCCAGGGTCATCAAAGCATTTCTCCTACCCACACCTCTTTCCTACAAATCCCCTCTACTCCCAGCTTATGCCCACCTCCTAGGGTGTTTGCCCCCTTGGTCCTCAATCCAGTTTTAACAGTTCCCTTCACATATCTGCATCTTTAATTGAGTCTATTTATATGGTGTCATTTTCCTATTTGTGTTCTCATGCACATAATAGCTGCTTCCATCCTCACATCTTTAAGCACAGCAGTTGTGACTTTTCTCACTATTTCCCCCTGCTCTGAGCCAGGTGTGGAACCTGCAAAAGTCACCTCTGAAAGACAACACTCATGGATCCCAACCTGACTCTTCTGGGGTCTGGTCTTTCCTGTTCCTCTCTAAGTCCTTCCCTGATTGACCATCCTCTCTCTATGCTGCAACTTTTCCTTGTTTGCAGGGTGCCATCAGAAAAGTCATCAGCTTTGTGTCTTGTAGGGACAGGTTCAGCCTTGTTCAGCAAAGCTGAACAGTATTAAGAGACTAGAGATGGTCCTGCCTCACTGCGAATATCATGTCCACTTATTGGGTATGTGCTTTCAGGTAGGATATTTTGCCTTTTGAAAGTGATTTCTTGCTCAGAAGGGGACAGTGTTGCCAAACATCTGAAGCACTGTGAGGTTTGGAGAAGTTTAATTCACAGAAAAAAAATTAATGAAAATTTAATAGTGTCATGCCCAGAGCAAGGCTGTTCACACACAGCTTAGGAGAGTTACATAAACTCTCTGACTCGCTTCCTCCTGGACAAACTATGCATGACAGTACCAGGGTACCCATTGTATAGGGCATTTGTGACAACAAAGAGAAAGTGAACTATATACAGGAGTGTGGAAATGCTTGACCCATGGATATGTCTCTTCCCAAGTCTCTTGTCCTCGCTTTGGGCAGAACTCCTGAGGTCATGAGAATGTCCCTTGCTCTGGACGCTTTCACTTTGTCCACCATCCTCTGCTCCAGTTCCCTCAGGCTTTCTTCCACCTTTCCCTTCTCCTGATACAGATCCATTCACTCCACTGACAGTAAGAGTGTGGTGTGGACTATTATTCACCTCCCTTAAAGCAGGGTGATGGGAAAGACCCAGAGCTGGCAGGTCTGTGTAGATAAATACATAGAATGATGACCACTTCTACATTAGCTCCCTACTGTTGTTGAAATTACTGTCTATGGAACATGTCAAATTATATAGACATAGTCACTCTCTCGATGCTTACAATTCCACAAGCATGAAGCCAACAAGCAAACAATTAAAAGATAACAAGATGCACTACTTTACATGAGACCAGTTGGTGGAAATTCACTAAGAGATCCCGCCTCAAAACAAAGTGTAACGTGATAGTGGAAGATACTCAATGGCAGCCATTGGCCTTCACATACAAGTACACCATCCTCCCACAATACATCAGTGCCCTGCACTCAGACATGCACACCCAAACACACATATACAAGGCTATATATATATATATATCATTATAAANGATGGAATTTTCCAACCTTTCCAGATTCTCAACCCAAATGCCAAATAGAATCACCTAGGAAGATTTAAAACAACAACAACAAAATATACCATCTACCTCAGTTCAATTAAATCTGCATTTCTGGGCATTCATATCTTTATACACTCCTCAGAAGATTCTAAGATAAACTCTGAGTTCAGAGTCACTCAGTGGCAGCAGCAAACATCACCTGTTAGGTGGAAAGGCAGAATCCAGCTTTGCTGGAGGCTATGTTCTCAATCTTTCTTTGTCCTTCTGCCAAGGTATTCTTTAATTTCCTAATGCATCCTGCCCTCTCACTCCTGAGTCTCACAAAGGCCTTCTAACTAGAATCTTCACCCTCTTTTTTCCTTCATCCGATTCTAGTTCATCCCCAAGACTCAGGTCAAGGAAAACTCAAATATAACTTTTGCTAAAATGATTATAGTGTCTGTGCTATTTTAAGTAAACAATAGGATTGTTGGGTGATAATGTAATAGTTGATTAGCTCCATAGTTCCATTTTATTCGATGTCAGTGAGGTATCCAGAACAACAGCACAAACATCAGCGGGGAACTTGTCAATGATACGAATCCTTCATCTACACTGAACAAGGCAGATTCCAGCAAACATTAAAGTTTGAATGCACCTGTGATCGAGTCTGACTTCTTAATGAAAAAGCACCACATTTTTTTTTCACTGCTGCACTCCAGAGTCTACCTCAGAATTCTGTGAGTATATACTCTATAAATATTTATTAGGTGAATGATAGCATGGTTGGAGAATCTGACCTGGAAAGAAGTATGTGGGCTTAGATGGGCTGGCTGGAGGATGGAAAGGAGTACAAGGGCTTAGATGGACTGGCAGGAGACCTTAGGGGATATTAATGAGAGCTAGGGTCAAAAAAAAAAATAGATGTCTAGAGGAATAAACAAACTTCGACATTCTCCTGGAGGCACAGAAAGACTCTGGGAAGGAGCCAAAGGGGTGTGTGTGTGTGTGTGTGTGTGTGTGTGTGTGTGTGTACAAAGCTGTATATGGCAGCATTCTTAAAGAAAAATAGCATGGACAACTACAGAGACTGTGATTTGAATGAGAATGGCCCCCATAGGCTCATATGTTTGCATGCTTGGTCCCCTGTTGGTGGAGTTCTTTGGGAAGGATTAAGAGGTGTGGCTTTGTGGAGGAGGTATATCACTGGGGGTGAGCTTTGAGGTTGCAAAGGCCCAGTTAGCTCTCTGCCTCTTGCTTGTGGGTCAGATGTAAGCTCTCTGCTACTGCTCCAGTGCCATGCCTGCCTGCCTTCTGTGATGCTTCCTGCCATAAAGACCATGGACTCTAACCCTCTGAAACTGTGAGCCCCAAATTAAACATTTTCTTTCATAAGTTGTCATGGTTGTAGTGTTTTGTCACTGCAATAGAAAAATAACTAAGACAGAAGTCTCCTAAAGGAAAGTGGACACCAGTCTTAATGAGATTGTGGCTTATTGTGTTGTCTGCTAGGTAGGCATAGACCTATTTAATATCTAGTCATGAAGACCATTTCCTTACTGATTATGGGGGCCATTTCATTTCTAAATGTGAATAATTAATTTTAAAACTTATTTGGTATGTGTGTGTTTGTATTTGTGTGTGTGCATGAGTACTTGTGGGCCACTGCACACATGTGTAAGTCAGAAGACAACTTCCACCTTTACATAGATTTCTGGGATCAAACTCAGGCCATCAGGCTTAGCAGCAAGCATCCTTACCCACTGAATCATCTCTCCAGCTCCCAAATGGAGAACGGTTTATAATAGACCAGCAACAAATAAAACCTCATATCTTTTATCCTAGCAATAGTGCATAGATTCTGGTCTTGATCCTTGAAAATGTATAACCCAGATCCAGTAGTGGTTCTTGTCCTCCTACATTTCTGGATGGGATGGTGCTCTCCTTGACCCACCACCTCAGTGCCTCCATTCAGTCATTTACCTACTGTATGTCTGATGGTATTCTAGAAACTTGGTTTTACAACCTCTACTTGGCTCCTCTTCTTATACCAAAGTCCCCTCTTTCTCAAGCCAGATTTCCTTGATGATGACTGTTAAGGGAGAAGCATTTGTTGCCACCTGCAGAGGAGGAGTCCTGCTTTTCTGAAAATAGCAGTNTCAGGATGTCAACCCACTCCATGGTTCAAGATCACCCAGAGAGACAAGACTCACACAGGCCATGGATGGATCAATGCTTTATTCACATGAAGGAGATGCCCAACCAGATCAGCTTCGGCAGTGGGAGTCCACCCCCATACCAGCAGCTGATGCAGGGTGATGATCTGTCTGCATGTACTCCTCCCACACCTCAAGTGAAGGACCTAATTCCCTGCTGCCAAAAGCGGTACAATACTGAGGTTTCCCAGGTACCAACTGAGGCGTGGGCTAAAGAGAGCAAAGGAGTATGTAATAAGGCAGGGAATAATGTTCTCACTCAAGTGATAAGCCAAACATGGGTTTTGAAGATTCTTAACACTTGGTAAGAGGAAGTGTTCTAGATCCAAGGCTCATTTGTGTGTGGTGACAAAGAGGTCTTAAGAAGTTTAATGTTGAAGGTAGCCTTGGGGTCATTCTATTTACTTCTTTTTNNAAAAAATTATTTATTTATTTTACATCCCAACTGCAGTTTCTCATCCCTCCTCTCCTCCCAGTTCCTGCCAAGACCTCTCCTCGGCTCCCCCATCCACTCTTTCTCCATTTCTGTTCAGGAAAGGGCAGGTTTCCCGTGGATATCAATAAAACATGTCATATCAAGTTGCAACAAGACTAAGCACCTCCTCTTGTATTAAGGCTGAACAATGCACCCCAGTATGATGAATAGGGTCCCAAGAGCCAACAAAAGAGTTAGAGACAGACCCTGCTCCCACTGTTAGGAGTCCCACAAGTAGACCAAGCTACACAACTCTCACACACATATATAGATGGCCTAGGTCAGTCCAAAGCAGGTTCCCTGGTTGTTGGTTTGGGCTTTGTGAGCTCCTATGAGCCCAGGTTAGTTGATTCTGTGGGATTTTTTGTGATGTCCTTGACCCCTCTGGTTCCTACAGTCTTCTTCCCTCTCTTCAGCAGGATTTCCCAAGCTTGGCCTCATGTTTGGCTGAGGGTCTCTGCATTTATTTCTATCAGTTGCTAGATGAAGCCTCTCTGATGACAATTGGGCTAGGCACCAATCTATGAGTATAGCAGAATATCATTAGGCATCATTACATTGATATTTTTTTTCCAGTCATGTTTGGTTCTATCCTGGGTCTCTGGGCCCTCCAGCCTCTTGGTCCTGATTCTCCAGATAGTGTCAGGAGTGGGCTTACTCTACATGGTATGGGTCTCAGGCTGGACTAATCATTGGTTGGTCACTCCTTCAATCACCCTTACCCCAACACATCCATAGGCAGGATAGACTTTAGGTTGAAGGTTATGTAGCTGGGTTGGTGTCCCAATCCATCCATTTGCCTATTCATTGGAGATGGCCAGTTCAGGCTACATATGGGCTATTGCTAGGAGTCTTAGCTGGGGTCATGCTTGTAGATTCCTGGGAGCTTCCCTTCCATTTACGTCTTTATTCACATCAGTTTGTTCTTTGTCTCCTATGAATGTATTACTGAAGAGAACACAACTCAGGCTAACATCCCAGTGAATTCACCCAGTTTTCAGCCACCACTATGTCTGGCCTAAGTTACTACAAATTCAAATTTTTGAATCTTGAAAGACTGAATATATAAGTATACAGTGGCCAGAGCATATATGACCATAAAAACCCTGACCCAATTCTTCAGTTTATTCATCTTAGAAAAAAAAGAATCTCAGCTTCCAGCAGTAATCCCAGAATGGTAGAGAATTAGCCAATGACTGTCAGATTACATACTTTTTCTTCAGTTGTGCTTTCAACTCAGAACCAGTCATAGAACCAAATCAGATCTCCTGTGTCTGGTAAGCCCAGCCTAAGCCAACTTGTGCCAACAGCCTCCACATTAATAGGCCACATATGATGCCTTCCTTTGCTCCATCATAAAGCTTCTATAGTCCTCTTCTTGCCTTTGACTATGATCCTGGACACTCCTTTGCTCTCATCAGCTAAATAAGCTTCATTTTTTCTCATTAAGATGGCTTTCAAAAAAGATTTTTACTTATATTAATTTTGTGGGATGGGGGCGCATGCCACAGCAGGCAAATGAAGGTTAGAGGACAACCGTTGGGAGAGAAGTCCTACCATGAACTTAGGTTGTCAGGCTTGATGGCAGGTGCCTTTACCCACTAAGCAATCTATCTTGCCCTGAGATGGATTTTATTTCCACATACTAGTATAAAGTAAATTAAAATTTGGAACAATCTAGATATCATAGACTGAAACTCGTAATTGGAACATGTGAAAAAATGATCAAAGGGGAAAAGATTATTCTGCATATTAGAAACTGAAGAAACAGTCTCAAATTCTTCTTATGAGACCACTGTTACTGATACCAAAACCACACAAAGACTCAACAGAAAGAAAATTATAGACTAATATTCCTTATGAACATAGATGCAAAAAAATTCTCAATAAAATACTTGCAACCTGATTCAAGAGGACATCAAAAGTATTATCCACCATGTTCCAATTTGTTTCATTACAGAAATGCAAGGATAGGTCAACATATATAAATCAATAAATATAATCCACCACATAAACAGACTGAAAGGACAGAAACAGCATGATCATGTCAGATGCAGAAAAGCATTTCACAAAATTCAATATCCTTTCAAGATAAAAGTTCTGGAGAGAGCAGGCAGGTGAGGGACGTATCTCAACATAACAAACACAATTTACAACAAGCCCAAAGACAACATCATTCTAAATGGAGAGAAACTCAACTATTTCTACTAAAACCAGGACAAGGATGTCTANGCTCTCCATTCCTGTTCAACACAGTGCTTGAGGTCTCAGCTAGAGCAATAAGACAACTGAAGGAGGTCAAGGGGATACAAATAGGAAAAGAAGTCAAAGTATCCTTATTTGCAGATGATACGATTTTATACAGAAAAGACACTAAATACTCCACCAGGAAAATTTTTCAGCTGATACATACATTCAACAAAGTAGCAGGATATAAAATTAATGTACAAAAATCAGTAACCTTTCTATATGCAAATAATAAACAGACTGAGGAAGAAATCAGGGAAGCAGTAACTTTTACAATAGCCTCAAAAACTATCTTGTAGTACCTCTGACAAAGGAAGTGAAAGACCTGTACAATAAAAAAAATTTTTTTTTTGAGGATAGAGGGTTTATTTAGGTCTATAGTGTAAGAGGACACAGTCCACCACAGAAGATAGAGGAAGTCATGGCAGCTGTGGTGTGAGATAGCTGCTCGTACTGTGCCTTCAATTAAGAAGCCAAGAGAGATGCACACTAGAGCTCAGCTTTCTTCCTCCTTTTACTGGGTGTACTTGCTGGTTTTGTGTGTCAACTTGATACAAGTTAGAGTCATCAGAGAGGAAGGACTCTCAGCTGAGGCAATGCCTCCGTGAGATCCAGCTGTAAGGCATTTTCTCAATTAGTGGTCAGTGGGGGAGGGCCCAGCCCATTGTGGGTGGGGCCATCCCTTGGGCTGGTGATACTGGGTTCTATAAGAAAGCAGACTGAGCAAGTCAGGGGAAGCAAGCCAGTAAACAGGACCCCTCCATGGCCTCTGCATCAGCTCCTGCCTCCAGAATTCTGCCCTGTTTGAGTTCCTGTCCTGACTTCCTTTGGTGATGGACGGCAATGTGAAGTGTAGGCTGAATAAACCCTTTCCTCATTATCTAGCTTTTTGGTCATGGTGTTTCGCTGCAGCAGTAGAAACCCTGACTAAGACACTGGGGTCTAGCAACCCAGCCCCTGGGATAGTGCTGTCCACATTCTGAGTAAGTCTGCCTTGCTTAGTTAAACATTTCTGGAAACATCTTCATATACATATCAGGAGATAGGTTTTCAGGATGATTCTAAATCCTGTCAAGTTGACAGTGAAGATTAACCATCTAAGAGAACCACCTTAGAAATCATTTGTTTTCTAGAGTTTCTTAGTCTAACTTATAGACTGTGACTTTCACTTTTGAGATTATAATATAGTTCCATCATTTCCCCTTCCCCTTTTAGGCCTCCAAATCTTTCCATATTTCCCCTTTTTCTCTCTAAACAATGGCCTCTTTATCATTAATTACTGTTACATGCATGTATGTATGTACATATATGTTCCTAAATATGAACTGCTCAGTTTATGCTGTTACCTGTATGTATGTTTTCCGAACTGACTGTTTGGTATTGAATAACCAATTGATACTCTTGTCTGGTGGGGAAGACTATTTTTCCTGCTCTCAGCATCCCTTGGTTACTTGTGGTTCTTTGTGTAGGGTTCAGGACTCCTGGGCTTTCCCCATCCACTTCAGTATGTCTGCTGTTATTGTCCTTGTTCAGCTCATGTTTAGGCAGGTGTGCTGGTGAGGCTTTATGAGTGACTAGGAGTGTGACTAGGAGACACACAGAACATTCCTGATCCTCTGTCTCTTCCCATCTTTCCACCCCCTCTTCTGCAATGTTCCTGAACCTTAGGTGAGGGAATGTTTTATAGATGTATCCACTGGGACTAGGCTCCATAACTTTGCATTTTGATTGGTTGTGGATTTTTGTAGTGGTCTCCATCTGTTGCAAAGCAGTTTCTTGATAATGGGTGAAGACTATACTTGTCTGTGGGTAGAAGGACAGATGTTTATACTGTTATATTGGTTTAGTAAAGTGATGGTTGTAGATTGTCCTTCAAGATTCGTGACTTCTCTAGCTGTAGGTAGCTGCCTAGGTTTCCAGGACCAGACATGATTTCACTTTTGTTGAGTGGGTCTTAAATTCAATTCGAGACCTATTGGTTACCAACAAGGCATGTGTTCTTTAAGTCCATGTATGTGGTCTATAACATTTATTGACTTGTGTACATTATACCATCCCTGCGTTTCAGGGGTAAAGTCAATTTGATCATGGTAGNTAATCTTTTTGAGGTGTGTCTGTATTCTGTTTACAAGTATTTTATTAAGCATTTTTGAGTCTATGTTCATCAAGGATATTGGCCTATAGTTTTCTTTCTTTTTTTTTTCTCTTTCTTTACCTGGTTTGGTATTAGAGTAACACTGGTTATATAGAAGGGGAGTTTGGGAGTTCTTTATCTATTTTTGGAATAGTTTAAGAAGCACTGGCTGTAGATCTTCTTTGAAAGTCTGGTAGAATTCTGCTGTGAAGGTTTTTTCTTACTATGCCAGTCTCCTCATTTGTTACAGGTCTGTTTAGGTTGTTGACTTTTTCTTGATTTAATTTTAATGGTTTGGCTGAATATAGAAATTTATCATTTCTTTTAGCCTTTACAGCTGTCTCTTATACACATCTAGATGTGTATAAGAGACAGGTGTAGCTTTGGTGCCTTTCCTGGAACTCACTCGGTAGCCCAGGCTGGCCTTGAACTCACAGAGATCCTCCTGGCTCTGCCTCCCAAGTGCTGGAATTAAAAGCGTGCACCACCACCGCCCAGCTAGAGTATAGGTTTAAAGCATTCCCTTATACTCTTATGAATTTCTATGATGTCTGTTGTAATGAATGCATCACAGTTTGTTTCTGGTTCTTTAAATTTGGGTCTTCTTTCTCTTTCTTTTGGTTAGTTGTGCCAAGGATCTGTCAGCCCTTCCCAAAGAACCAGCTCTTAGATTCATTGAGTCTTTGTATTTTTTTGCTTCCATTTCATTTATTTATACTCTGGTTATTATTATTATTATTATTATTATTATTATTATTATTATTATTGCCATTGACTGGGTTTGGATTTGGTTTGTTCTTGTTTTTCTAAATTTTTTAGTTGCATCATTAAGCCATAACTTGTACTCTTTCTGATTTTTTAAGTAGGCTCTTAGAGTCATACATATTCCTCATAGGACAGCTTTCAGTGTGTTCCAGAGGTTTTACTGTGGTGTTTCATTTTCATTGAGTTCCAGGAACTTTTTAATTTCTTTCTTGATTTCCTTTTTGACTCATCATTCAGTAATGAGATGAGTTGTTCAAGATCCATGAGTTTATGTATTTATTAGAGATTTGTTTGCTGTCAATTTTAAGTTTTACTGTATTATGATCAGACAGGATACAAGTCAGTTCAATCTTTTTGAATTTGTAAACATTTGTTTTGTGTCCCAGGATATGGTCTTTTAGAAAAGCTTCTGTGTCTTGCTGAGTAGAATGTGTTTTCTTTGGCGCTTGGGTGGGATATTCTGTAGACATCTGGTAAGTCCACTTGATGTGTGATGTCAGTTAATTCTGATGTTTCTCTGTTTGTTTTCTGTTCTAATGACTGGTCTATTAGAGAAAGGGGGCATTGAAATCACCCACTATTAATGGATTGATGTTAATCTGTGTCTTTAAGTCCAATAGTACAATTTTTATGAAACAGGGTATACTAGAGTTTTGTGCATATATGCTTAGGAGAGTAGTGTCTTCTGGTTCAATGTTCCCTCAATTAAAATTAGAATTCTCTCTGTACCTCTTACCAGTTTTAGTTTGAAGCTTTTTTATGTCGCNCATTAGGATAGTAATGCCAGCTTGCTTCCTGGTCCCATTTGATTGGATTACTTTTGTCCATCATTTTATTCTAAAATGTATTTCTTGTAGACAACAGATAATTTTTTTTCTTTGATCCATTCAGCCAGCCTGTGTCATATGATTGGAGAACTTAAGGCCATTAATATTTAAAGTTATTATCTCAAAATGTGTGTGTTAGTTGAGGATATTTGTGCTATTGGGTTTTGGTGGTTGTTTGTGTTCACAATGGTACTTAATTGCGGCTTTGTATTTCTTTCCAGAATCTCTCTGCTATGTCATTCCTCTCTTCAGCCCCAAATTTTGCTGCCTGTATTTTCTTTACTTTTGGTTTGTTGGATATAAATTTTTCTAGGCTCCTTATATCAGAGAAAAATTTCTTTCTCCTTTAATTATGGCAGATAGTTTTGGTGGGTATATTAGATTATGCTGCCTACATCTTTTAGGATGCGGAATGCATTACTCCAGGCTTCTCTGACTTTCTTTCTGCTTCCAAATCAGCTGTTATTTTAGGTTTTTCTTTATATGTGACTTGCAATTTTTTCTCTTACATCTTTCTTTGTTGTATATATTTAATGTTTTAACCATGAGATGCCATGGGTTTTCTTTTCCAGTCTTGTCAATTTGGTGTTCTGTGTGTTCTTTGTTTCTGTATGNCTGTGTCTTTTGTAGTTTGGGTGAGTTTTCTTCTATGATCTTGTTGAAGAGTTGATCTATGTTATTGACTTGGGATTCTTCTTCATCTACACCTATAAATCAAAGGTTTGGCTTTTTCATGGAGTCCCACTAATTTTATGTTCCTTGGCTGTGTTTTCTTTAAAATTTTCATATTTCTTGCTTATTTGGTCTAGATCATCTACATTATCTTTGAGTCCTGATATTCTATCTTCTACTTGATTCATTCTACTTGTAGGGTTTTCCTTTGAGTTTTCTAGTTGAGTTTTTGGATTTTTCAATTCCATTTTCGTTCCAGCTTGAGTACTCATCGATATTTCTATCTTCTTACTGATTTCTTATTGATTTCCATTCTCAAGTCTTCATTATTTCCAGCAGCCTTTAGTTTGTGGTTTCTTGGGCATCATTCAGCTAGCTACTTAGTCTCCTCAAATTCTTTCTCCTTAATTTCATCAAGTTGTTTCTTTGTGTCCTCCTTAAACTCCTTGAATTCTTTGACAAAGTTTGTGATTGTTCTTTTAAACTCTGTGCCCAGGGCTCATATAGATAATTCTCATTGACAAACATTTCTACAAAACTGGTAAGTTTTGAAGAAAGGATTCTGGTTTGACTTTTCATGTTGTTTGTAGTTTTACAATGAGATCTGGGCATGTGGACTTCTTTTGTTAGTTTGAAGTCTATATGGATAGAGCAGATTGGGGCAGCAGAGAGGGGCCTAGAGGTTGGAAATGACTTGGATGGAGTGAAGTTAGGTGGACAAAGGGGACTGGGCTGATGTACAGGATGTGCTTCCTGGTCCAAGCCTGGAGTGTGGGGGTAGATCTTGCTTGGTAGAAAGGTTGGATACAACATGGAAGGCACCTGTGGCTTGGGGAATAGATAGGGTGGGTTCTGGGAAGCCTAGGAATTGGTTGAAGTGTAGCTAGACTAGAATAGAGCTTTGGATTTGGATCTGGGCTAGATCTTCTGGGTTGGGGAGGGTTTGTAGATGAGAAAGGTAAGGGAGACTCACCAGGCTAGACCCTGGAGGAGAGTGTAGGAGATCTGGCTTGCTGGAAACATATTGTTGCATACATATTAGAAGGGCCCTGTGTAGGGCAGCACCTGGTGGACTCCTAGAGTTTATAATAAAATATTTAAGATATTGAAGAAATAAATTGAAGAAGACAAAAGAAAATGCAAGGAACTGCATTTTAGAAACATTATTTAAGCAGAATGGAATCTATGTCAGTATATATCTATTTAGTGGAGAGCATTTGGTTGGGCATAAAGCTATGAGTTACCTCTTTATTAGAAGGTTTTGAAAATACGGGATGGATTGAATGGTTTGACTTAGATTACACCGGAGAACACACACTGTCTTGGTTCTACTACTGTGATAAAACAGCATGGCCAAGGCAACTCCTAAGAGAAAGAGTTTACTGGGGCTTAGAGTTTCAGAGGGATAGAGTCCATAACCNCTATGGCAAGGAGCATGGCAGCAGGCAGGCAGGCATGGTGCTGGGGCAGTAACTCAGAGCACATGATTTTAGACATAATTGTGAAGTAGAGAGAGAAAAACACTGGGAATGACAAATGTCTTTTGAGACCTCAAGTCCCACCCCAGTGACACACCTCCTCCACCAAGACCTTGCCTCCTAATTTTTCCCAAATAGTTCCACCAATTAGAGACCAAGTATCCAAATGTATGAGCCTATGAGAGTCATTCTCATTCAAACCACCACACANACCTTTGTAAACAAGAAATGGTGGATGTGGGTAAATTATTTCTGTTGTTTCTAATAGTCACGTGGCTCTTTGTAGGGAATTTCATGTCCCATTTTTCTTCTATTTACTATTATGATAAAGATCTCCCACATTTAGGTATAAAATAGTAAGCTTTGAAGCTAAGTTGTTTTACCATATGATCTTATTTCTGGTATGCTAATTTTGGTAGATATTTTGGGCATTTAGTGCTAAAAACTGAAATAATAAAAGCCACCGCCTACACTCTACTACACTTATAATTTTTAACTTAATGTTGGTGCTTTAAGTTGACTAGACATTATTTTAGCAAAATTTTATTTTCTCTTGTCCTATTTATTGTCTCTTCATTGAATCAATTTCTGAAGTTAGTATTAAAAATCAATGCATGGATAGTGAATTCAGTAGCTGAGTAATCAGCCTTTTTAACTAGAGGGGAAGAAATGAATATCAAGATAGGAAGTCAAACCTCATGTTTTGCAAATGTATCCTTCAGCATGCATGTTTTCCAGAATTTTGAACTTTGTCTGCCTATTAGCATCATGGTCATTGGTGTGAAGAGAAGATTTTAAAAAACATGTTACAGTTCATATGCACACTATGCAGATTGTTAANCTCTGCAGACTGANTTTTTTTTGCATTGAAATTATCCTCTCCTTTAGACAAGGAAACTGAGTTCACTAAAAATTATAATCATTATGGGATGGAGAGATGGCTTATAGATTAAAAGCCTGTAATGCTCTTTCAGAAGACATAAGTTCAATTCCCAGCATCCACAATGGGCAGTTTACCACTACCTGCAATTCTAGCTCGAGGGGAATCCAATGCCTCTAGTCTCTGCAGACACCTGCACTCACATGCACTCCTCAGACACAGACATACATACACATAATTAAAAACAATAAAAATAAATCTTTAAAAATTATAAAAATTAAATTAATGTTTGGATATCAATTATATAAATAAACACTGTGCTTGCTCATACCAAGCAAGCCAAGCAGAAGTTAGGTCTGTTTTCCAAAGTCTCCTGAATTTTAAAAACGTGTTCTTCATTTCTATTTTTTTCTACTTTGTTCGAAAAATTTTTGGTATTTGTAGTTAAGCCCAGGACCTCAGACACACTCACAAACACAAGCTCTGCCACCCACTTTCACCTTTCAGTGGTTCTTTGAGGCATTCAATCTTTGTGTCTTAGGATACTATGATATGGTTATATTTTTTTTGGCCACTTAGCACAACTTCTTTGACTCTTTTGAACAATCCAGTCCAATTACAAGTAAGGCATTTTAAAAATTAAACCAAATTTTTCTCAAATGTGCTTTTTCTTTGGGGAGGGATGTCTTAGGTTATCCAAAAAGCATATTTGAAATAAACACACACANAAAAATAGTCAGGAGTTGGTTTTGTGAATAATTTCCACTTCTNTCACAGGTGTAATCATCTGAGTGTCCAATAAAATGCCCACCAGTGTGCCACTTTCCCTCTCAATCATCCTCCCAATATGCATGAACATGGAATTTCTTGAATCATGAGGTTTTCAACTATAGAACACACTATTGACTCAATAAGAGATATTGGGGGAAGCCACCCTATAGAATGTATGTTGTGGGGTTGAAGAAATAGGTCAGTGGTTGAGAGAATTTTCTGTTCTTCTAGAGGACCCATGTCTGCTTTTTGGCAGTTTCTGGTCTCCATGGCACCCACACTCACATACGCATAGCCACATGTGACACATAATCAAGAATAAAATAAACTTTGGGGCCAAAAAGATGAGTCTGTGGTAAAGAACATAGGCAATACACCCACACACATAAAAATAAATAAATAAATAAATAAATAAACCATTGAAAGTGTATGGTGAGTTATGTATTAGAGAAAAGCTACATCTGAGAACTTAGGAAATACATTTTTCTCATAAAATACAAAGACATTGTGCTGGATAGTTTATGTCAACTTGACACAAGCTAAAGTCATCTGAGAGGAGGGAATCTCAATTAAGAAAACGTCTCCATAAGATTGCGCTGTAGGCAAGAGTGTAGGACATTTTCTTAATTAGTAATCCATGGGGGAGGGCCCAGCCCATGGTGGGTGGTACCATGCCTGGGCTGGTGGTCCTGGGCTCTATAAGAAAACAGGCTGAACAAGCCATATGGAGCATCCTTCCACGGCCTCTGTAACAGCTCCAGCCTTCAGATTCCTACTCTGTTTGAGTTCTTGTCCTGGCTTCTTCAATGATGGACTATAATATAGAAGTGTAAACCAAATAAACCCTTTCCTCCCCCAGTTGCTTTTGGTCATGGTATTTCATAACAGAAATAGTAACCCTGACAGACATATACAACATGTTTTCTAATAAGCATTCCTATATATATTTCATTGTGCTTCCCCCTCTGTCATCAGTGTGAGAAACCTCTATTACAGTAAGAATATTGCAGCCTCAGATTCCGATTAACACATGCCATCCGCAAAAGCACACCTCTCACATAAGTGATGTGACTTTCACAGTTGGGTGCCATTTTCCCTTCTTTTAATATGTATGTGCAAATGAGAAATTCAGTGTGATGATATCATGGGAACTTTAAATTTACAACAGTCAGGAAATTCCCAAAGTAGATAAAGAGCTTCTAAACACTACATGTGCACAAGATCACTAAGTATAAATAGTAGTTGATTTTAACTCGGGTTTTCCTTGTCTTCAAAGGCATTGAAGTCATCTCACAAATTAAACTGGATTCTTTTTGTGTTGGCTCTTCTGATTTTAATTATTTAGGACGAAAGCATTCTAAAATGTAATAAACAAGGTAAATATAACATTTTGAGAAGAATTCAACATGGATCCTAACCACAAGAGAAAAATATAAGGCAGAAGATAAAGGATAAACAGGAATAGAAGATGGCACAGCCATCTGTCAGCCTCCCAGAGGACATGTTGGTTTTCACGTCAGTGTTTGCTTTCTTTTTCAATGCTTTACTGGGCAGCATGTTGCTCAGTTAGCATTATTCAGGTACAGGATTTGGACATCAACTGATAATAGTTATGTGCCTTTAGATGTCTCTTTTATATAACTTGGCCTATATACTAACAGATTTAGGACAATGGTAAAGCAAGGGTGTTACAATGGGAATCTCAACATAATGAAAAAAATAGATGTTTTCCTTTTCTAATGTTTATTGTTCAGAAGCAAGGTAAAAGCTTCTGTAGACGAAGTTCCTAGAGGAAGTACAGACTTTTAGTTCTAGCAGACAGTGTACAGGATGACTTTCAACTTGTCTGTGGCGAAGTACCAGGCAATCCACATCACATAGAGCAAGACACACTCTTTAATATAGTCGATGGCAGTGTCTTTGAGAGACAGCAACACACAAGTGTTGGAAATAAAGAGGAAATGAGAACCTGGGGAGTATAGGCTACACATACGTGAGGGCCCAGTCCATTGTGGCAGTGCCACCCCCATGCAGGTGATCCTGGGTTGTGTAAGAAAGCAGGCTGAGGAAGACATGGAGAGCAAGCCAGTAAGTAGTGATCCTTTATCATCTTTGTTTTAGTTCCTGCCTTGGCTTCCCTTTATAATGTTCTATAACCTATTAGTCAAATAAACCCATTCCTCTGCATATTGTTTTTGGTCATGGTCACAGCACCAGAAACCTAAGACAGATGATCTACATCTAGTTAGGCAATATAACAAAATAGGTGGAATAATTTGTAAGTAACTTAATTCTCACAGTCCTGGAGAAATGCAAGATCAAACTTGACCCCAGTAGACTCTTTCTAGAGAGGTATCAGTCTCTGCTCCATAAATGGTGTCTTTTTCTGCACTCTCCCGGCTAGGATGTTCATTCTGAGTCTTTTAAAAGAACACTAAACATGAGGGTGAGATCCTCATAACCTAATTATGTCCCATTGGCCCCCCTCTAAACTAATTCACTGGTTGTTAAGTTTCAGCATAGTAACTTTGGAGGCACATCATTATTCATTCAGACTATAGCAGAGAAGGAAGTTCTGTATTCACCTTCAACTATACCTAAAAGCATTTCTTAACTCTGGGGAAATTTAAAGATAATGGTGAAGTAATTTTTCTGACAATGAGAACTCACATTTCAACTTTAAAAGGAGTCAAGAAAAATTTGGGACCAGTCTCACACTCTGTTTCATTATAAAACTATCAGTTACACACCATTTGTTGGATGGGTGACAGTAGTTCTACTGGCTTCATCTTGATGGTGCAAACCATCACTGCCTTTTGTGCCTAGGTCTGGTTGCCTTTTTTCTCTAGGCATCATATTTTCAAGATTTGCTCTCTTGGTATGTATTTATTTAAGTGCTATCTTCGAACACCACATTTTACTGGCTAGTACCTTCCTGTCTCCAACAGGCACCTGGCTCTTCTCTTTCTTTGCAGCTGGGGATGTCATATACTTCATTCTCCTGAGACAAAGAGATGAAAAGGCTTTAACCATTTCTTTGTAAAATGCTCTCTGTTTGACGAAACTTCTATGTAATACTTTGCTGTTTCCTTATACAACTTCTTTTTAATTGATTTCCTTCCACAACTATGTGGGTTATCACAGATGGTGGGAAACAGTGGAATACTGTGAAGGAAACAGGTTTTCTCGCCCCTCTTTTGTTTGTTTGTTTTTTTTTTGTTGTTGTTGTTTTGNTTTGGTTTTTTGAGACAGGGTTTCTCTGTGTAGCTTTGTGCCTTTCCTGGAACTCACTCAGTAGCCCAGGCTGGCCTC
>LZPO01076728.1:13084-40836 GCA_001675575.1 Neotoma lepida
TTATGACTGGCACCATTTGATGAAGGCTGTGTTGGAGCCTGTGGTCTTCCTTAATTGGCAAGCTGCCNATGATGATCAAGCTGAGACTAAGACCATTTTAATATACAGTACAACATTGCTGTTTCTCTCGATATGCTCATGGGCTGAGAACCATATGTTAACCCTGTCACACAATCACAAATTGGACAACAAGCTTATTTACCTGCCTCAAGAGACACCGTTGCCCTTTGTGTGTTGCAGGGATCTCATCACCCTTCAATGNCAACCTCCTACTCTCCTATTAACCTGGGGGCAAGGGTATGCTTGCATTTTCCCCCAGAATACCACCATGCTAATATGGATACCCTCCAGAGATGTGCGTCCAGCAACAGACCAAGAGACACTGGCCAAAGAAGAAGCTTTAGTTGGGTAACATATGATTTGCTCTGCTACTGTGGCATTAGTGAAGGTCATGTCGTCACTGGCTTGCGACTCTAGATATCAAGCAATTGCCTCACTGCCTCCAAGGTCGCTAATGTATCACCACAAAGACTTTGATTGGCACAATAAATATGACTAGGGTCCCATCCATGTCTTTGAGACTGAATTTTTGACTAATCCTTCTCTTGTTCAAATATCTTCTGCAATAGGTTCACCAACAGAAAGTGGCTGCAAAGGCAACCCTATAGGTTTTATTGGCTCTCAGACACCTAGATCAAAGTCCTCCTAGAGAGATAATGCACGCATGGTTCACTGAAATACAGAAGGCTACTGCCTAAAGCCTACCACCCGGACTGCTCTCCAGGGTTGATGCTCTTCGAGGGCTGGTAGTCAAAGATGGGTATGAGCTTGTTTGGCAAGCCAACCCAAGGCAGGCACAGTCCATTATGCTGAGCTCTCCTGAGGTGNGGTCAACAAGGTTAGGGCAATGCACCTTAGCTCCCACCGAGCATGTCCTATAAAATAATTAAAAGGGGTGGATATGTGGGATGACTCATCCCTAACAGGCTTGAGGACCAACCAACCCAAACCAGTAAAAAAGATACATTCTGAGAGCCAACCTGGGTCAGCCTAAGGGCCTTAACAACAGCCGCTGAAACACAATCTGGAGATGACCTGGACCAATGAGAGGCAGCCATGTCACACCAGCAGATGCATATTCATCAGACCTTCTCCCAGGGTGGGGTAGAGGGTATATAAGGCTTGTCTCTTCCTGAATAAACTGAGCTTGTTGTTTCAACATTCTTCCAGAATCTGTGTGGTTTGACTCCTCACCTACTTGGCCCCCTCCTCCAAAGGGAACAACAGCACAGGACCCCTGCTACACTGATTATCCACAGTCTGGACAGGGTCTTAGCAGCAGTTAAGGTGCAAAGTAGTTTTCTGCTCCATGGCTAGCTTTGCTACATTTAAAACAAGCTCCAGGTAGAAGTTCTTCTGCAGCCATCCATCTTCCTTGGAGGAGATACAGGGTGCTGCTAGGAGCTGGCATGTCTTTATCATGAGAATTTTTTTTATTACATGCCATATTCTCAGATCTCTGAAGCACTTGAGGATCCNGGGATCANTATCTGGTAGGTATAAGCAGTTTAGTACCTCTAAAAAGCAGAACCCAGTTTTCACAGTATAAACGATTTAGTGTTTCTAAAATCAACATCAAGGGGATCACTCTGATGTTACAAAACTTGGCTGGCAGCAAGATATGTCCCTGTACATGAATGCATGGAGGTGCAGCTTTAATACCTTAGTAAACCAGCATTGTTTTAAATCCTATCTTCCATAAACCCTGTTTTTAGGACAGGACAGGAATTATCATATAGAAATCTATCCTATTCCAAAATATCTTGGAGATCTGTTGTCTCTTGGTGGATCACTCCATGTGGTCACATTTATCCAAGATGGTAGTGAAGTAATATGACCTCCCTGTTCTCCATCCTTAGTCAAAATGGTGGTTGCCCATGCATGTGTTGTTTTATAGGGCAGTTTTAATTTGGAGTTAACAGTTTTAAGTTTACTTTTGGTTACAGATTTTCAACCATACTCAGTTTCTTAGCTGTTTTTTAATAAGGTAGAACAGCATAAAATAACTTTGTCATCACATCAGATTCAGGGCCAGAAANGCCCAGAGGCAAATTCTGAGCCTGAGCAGCTAGTTGTTATAACAGCTGTGCTATTACCAACACAAATGGAACACATAAACTCAGGCATCCAAGACCAGTCAGAAACAAGCATGCCGTGGCCACATACATTTACACCCATACACACAAAATAGATGGGACTTTTTAAACAGAAAGACAAACAAACTTTCCATGGGAAACNAAGTAAGATGAGCAACTTAAAAATTTTGAAATAAGAGTTTACAGCATAGAGCAGTATGTAAGAAACCATAGGAATAAAAGACTTTTTTAGGAGTGAGGAAGTTGAGAGTGAAAACGAGTTGCAGGACTCCAAGGTGGAAAATGAGAGATAGCATAATGCTTCTGCAGTCTGACTGCAAGGTGAGAGAAAGACAGGAAGGAGCAAAAGATAGGGGAGGTATCCACACGGGTCTGCAGGCTGCAAGAGTTTTGGCACCGGATGATAAGTATTTTTGTATCCCTGATAATGGTTTTTCTGCTGATGCAATAAGTCAGGTCAAGCTGAATTAAAAGTCCAGATTTAATAAGCCAAGCATTCTCAGGTGACTCTCAAGGCCCTGGAAGTGAGGTGGGGGAAGAAGCAGAAGATGGCAGATCTAGGAACCAGACCTTAAATANGCTGTTGGAGATGTCTTGAGCTGTTCTGAGGAAGGAGCCATCCTTTGGTAGGCTTTCTGAGAAGGGTAGGGTTTGTAATGGGAGGGGGAGGGAGGTCAAGGGAAGCTTCCAACTGAACAATGAGGTTTCTAGATTTAACTGCCATCAGATCATTTCTCCTCTCATCTCCATCGGAATGATGTTTTCTTGTTTTCATTTAATTCTCCTAATGTGTGTGTGGGGGAGACTTACCCATATTGATCAAAACTTCCTTGAGAATAGATTAGAATTTATGCAGGGAGACATATAGGCTACAGTGTAAGAGTGGCTACTCAAATACAGAGTGATAGAAGAATACCTTACCAAGAAATTTTTTGCCTGTATGTTGGCAGCTGCATCAAGTCAGACACAAGAACTGCAGCATTGCTAATCCTCAGATCTACAGNGATAGCAGCATGCTGTGGTCAAGGACTCTTAGCCACATCCACATGAGCAGGAGGGCTGTTCCTATGAACCCCTGACCCAGCCATGTTGCATTTCCCCACTCATCTCTGAAACTTTGGTTTCTGATAATGTCTTTGTCATCAGATTTAAGAGAGAATGTGAACTATGATCCACTTTAACTTAAAACTCAGATAATTCATCAAGAGAGAAATCAAGGGCCTTGGTCTCTCTAGCAGTGAATAAAGGTCTTGAAAGTCTCTCAAACATTGTATCATAAGATTTTTTGGTACAGTCTCAAAAACAGGAGACAACAGCAGAGAACAGAGAAAAACATCAGAAAAGATGTAGAAGAAGAAAATTGAAGGATCTTATATTAATGTGATTTTAGGAAAACCCTTTTATACATTTAAACATACTTCCTCCTTTGAAANGACATCACAACAAATGCTAAGGAAAGCATGGCCAGAGTTTAGGGAAAGCATCAAAAGGAAATGTGTGTGACTTAGTCCTTCTGGAGCTCCGCCTTTGATACAGATGGCTACATCACACCATGCAGACAGATGTTCAAAGTATCATAAGCAGACAACAGAACCCTTGCTCTTCCTTCCACTGTCTACTCAAGAGAACCAATGTGAGAAAGCTTGTTTCTTTAAGAGAGTTAATGATGACCCAGCATGCCTCTCTGCTCCCTAGGAGGATGACTTCTTTCCATTTTAATGACTCCTGCTTTGGTGACTGCTCTGGATTCTGAAGCTGTGTTTGTTTAAATGGCTGTAAAGATACCTTGCATCCTCTCATTCTTAAGAGTATTGTTGTGAGGTGAATGAGGGTTGAAGAGGAGACAGGTTACTATGCATCCAGGCTAGCTTTGACTTCATAGGTCATGGAAAAAAACGACAAACTTCATGTCTTTGTGCCTCCACATGTCAAGCACTGGGGTTACAGGTGAACACTACTATAGCCACAACTATACTGACTGTAGTTGATGTCCACCACCTCCATNTTCATCCCCATTTGACTGCTTCTCTCCTGCTGTTACACAATTTTTTAGCTAGANTTTTAGTTCATCCACAGTTGTGACTGCCATCTTGTTTTCCATTAACCATTTCTAATAGACACACAGTGTTGTGGTGTACAAAGGGTTCCTCAATAGTTGATGTTCTGGGTAGATGGTTTAGGTTGTAAAGAAATTGGACTGCAAGCATGAGAACCTGAATTCCAGCTTCCAGAATAATCCATGCCTGGCAAGGCATGCCCATTACTCCAGTGCTGGGGATACAGAAACCAAACAGTTCCTGGAGTTTTGCTGGTCTAAGGTTGAGTATGTGAGCTTAATAGTCAATGAGAAACTCAGTCTCAAAAAGTAAGGTAGTGATCTATTTGAAGAAAAACTTGACATCAGCCTGTAGCTTCTACAAAACACACACACACACACACACACACACACACACACACACACACACANACACACACACACACTGTACTGGTCCTGAGGCAGGTTTTTGGGGTTGGAATTCACATTGTCAGAACCAGGCGTATTCACTCATCCTTTTGTGCTGTAACTCCATCCTTAGAAAACTGGTAAAAAACAAAAAACAAAAAACAAATAGGCATTCTTACATCACATGCTCTTGTGGGGATTCAAAGTGACAATAAAGTTAAACATTAAATGAACTAATGCATTCAGTCTATATATGTCCTGTTCCCCTAGTTGCAACTGCATGCCCATTACTATTCATATTTCAAGTGATTCATCTTCTCACCTTCTCTTCAGAGGGTCAACAGAGAGGAATGAGGGGATAAACATTCTATTTTTATTTAAAAATTATTTTTATTTTTCCCCACTCAGTAAGCTGTAATATATTTCCTTCATTGTGTTTTCTTATCATGATTAGATTCTGAGTTTTGTCAGAGTTCTCCATTCTGAGGAGACATTCAGTTTTGTCAATATTTTCTTCATAATGATTTATGGAGGTTGACTTTACTTATGTGCTGTATTACATTAGCAATTTCTTCGTGTGTGTTTTGTAAATGAAATCAACTTGATTACCATATGTAATATTTATCTTCCTCTAATTACTATTGCTATTGTTATTTTTGTTTTATCAGTTTCATATATGCAAACAATTTATTGTGATCATATCTATCCCTATTACTCTTCTCATCCATCTCCACCTCCTATTGACCTCCTTCTTCCTTTCATCTAGTCTCTTCTTTTGAATCATTTTAAAAATGACCTGGTTGTTCAATCTTCATGTTTTTGTATGTCTACTGTTGTTGTTTGTTTATTTGTTAATTTTTACTTTTATGCCATTGTGATCTCATAAGGTAAAAAATATTTCAATTTGTTTTGCATTTGTTAAGACTGTTGTATTAGAGTTTCTATTTTTCTTCTATTGCTGAGACAAAATATCTTGAGCAGGCAAATTATAAAAGAAAGAAAGCGCTTAATTTGGTTTATGGTTTCAGAAAGTTAAAGTCCATGATGGGGGAGCAAAGTCATGTTGGCCAGAACAGCTGAGAGTTCACATCTTGAATCATAAGGTGGAGGCAGAGAGAGAGAAAGAGAGAGAGAGAGACAGAGAGACAGAGAGACAGAGAGACAGAGAGACAGAGAGACAGAGAGAGAGAGAGATATGCTGGGAATACCATGGGCTTCTGAAACCCCAAAGTCTACTCCCAATGGTACACCTCCTCCAAGACAAAATCTCTTAATATTTTGCAAACAGCTCCACCAACTGGGCATCCAGTGTTCTAACATAATAACCTATTGTGACTATTGTCATTCAATGTCTTATGGGATACAGTATTTGAGAGAAAACTTTGTGGGTTACTCAGAAGGATATGTGCCCCCACAGTTGTAGGATGAAGTACTATGCACTTGTATATTATGATTTTCTATCTTCCATTCATTTAAAATATCATTTTTCAACACATAACATCACTGTGCATGTCTCTGTCAGTGAAATGTGTTTCTTACAGACAGCCATCAGTTGGATGATAGTTTGTCACACAGTCATGCCTGCTATATTTTTTTAAAATGACAATTTAACACCATTTATATTTAAGGCTACTGAGTGGATTAGCATTTTTATTGTTTTATTAATAAAAATGATCATGAGTCAGATATTATGATAAAACCTGATAGATCCACAGAACCACAGAGAAAATGACCAGTTATCTCTACTCTTCATGCTTCCCTGCTCCAAAAGGACTGTCCATCTCCTTTGGGTCCTCCATATTCCTCTTCTGTGTACATCTGTCTCCCCTGAGTCTGCCAGAGAAGTCTATGGTTCATTCCTGCCAGCTGAATGTGGACTCCACCCTCTGAACCAAGGTCCGACTCCATTGGCAGTCTCAGAGCAACAATACAAACAGATCTCTTGCCACATTTTCCTCCTTTTGTCTAAATAAAAAGGAGAGGTTTTAACTCTAACATAGTAAAACTATATACAATAAGAACAATTAACAAGCAAGAAATACATTCACAATGTCCAGTCTATTAGTATTTGGCAAAATCAGAGAAAATATTATATTATATATTTTATCTTGGTGAGTCCAAAGTTTTGTTCCTAATTTAATTTTTATCATAACTATGGAAAACTATAGACCATAGAGACCCAGGAAGGATATAATTTTACCTGAGTAAACAGGAAGTGCAGAGCGACCAACTTCCAAAACTAAGAATTGACAGAGACATCTGGCTGCCTGGACAGCCATCCCAGGATTCGTCTGCAATGTTGGGACATCCATCTTTGCCCTATGGGCCTAAATTATCTGACAGACTTTTCTTTGAAGTAGGAAATTTGAAGGACTGTCCTTTGTTTTGTTTTGTTTTGTCCTTTGTTTTGGCAAAGTTCTCCAGTAGCCTTCTTTTGTGTCCCACTTGTACAATTTGGGCAGTACTGTCAGCAGTCAAGGCAAGGGCATTTTCTTTTCCCAGTGACTAACTTTTCCCAGTGCTACAAATNAANGCAAACTCCATATGGAGGTTTTTCAATGCCACTCATCCTCTTTTGGAGTAAATTGGTGCGACCAGGAGCAGACATGTCTCACTGTCAATTAAAGCCCTATGTTATTAAAACATTAAAATGCTATATTCTGTAAGTCTCTGAAGTGTTTGGAGACCATCTATCTATTTAAAATACATCTTTAATTGATCTTGAAAACATTCTTAACATGACTATAAGTTTGATTGTTATAGATGGCTAACTACTAACCTGTATTTCTTTATTATCCTCAATAGCTTTCCAGGATTAGAACTTTACATTACATCTTTAAATGGCTGCATAGGTACAATATCTTAATCAAGAAATAGAAACATATAATATAGTACAATAAAAATAACCTTAAATTTGTATCAACATACAAAAATCCATACTAATGTAAAATATTTGAGATTAATAGTTGCTTTTTAGTTTAAAGTAGAATCAATAATCTACCTTTTTATTCCATCACACCTTTATCCCTCACTTTTCTTTTCAGAAAGATATCTTTGAATATAACCTCCCTTGCCTAGTTTCCTCCCTCACTATGACCAATAACAACCTGTGACCAACCCCCCTAAACAATGACAAACATTCATCAAATTGAATGACCCAAAACTACCCACCCCATCTCTTGGGAATGTGGGTATGGTGTTCCTAAAAATTACTTCTTGTTGCCTGAGAGTGAGGGAAATTTGGGATAAAGTTCTTTAGGGGACTCTGAAAATTTGGGATAAAGTTCAAGTTCTGAGGAAACTAGCTGTTGTCCAGTCTCAGTGTGATGAGAGAATGCAAGACTTATCTGAAGTTTGACTGCAGTAGTCTATGCAGCAGTTAGCTAACTGCTTTGAAGTTGTCCTGAGCACATTGTAGTCCAAAGTTGATCTTTGAGTGGTGTTTGTCAGCTTAGTGACATTATCACATTCCAGGTAAATCCGTCATTGAGGAGCCCCAACATCTTTTTGCAGACTTCAAAGGTCACTATTAGGAGTGGTCACAGTTCACTGCAGGAAACTTAAACATTTTAAATGTCATATGCAGCAGATATCAAAGAGATTAAAGGACCACAATCTATTAAATGCATGTGGGATACAAAAATTTAGTTCTGAGTTCAGTTTAGTTTAGTACCTGCTTCAGACTCAAGCTCAAAATCACCTATAGGAAGCTAGATGAAGCTTATTTCTAGAAGAAGTTAGTATTCTATATAACAATTAATATCATGACAGAAGGTTTAAATATATACAGTTATATATATTTAAATTATATAAATATAAATATATAATTATATAATTTAAATCTCATATATTTAATTATAATTAAATATATAAATAAATATATATTAATTAATCTTACAAATTTTGAGATAATATTTATACCTTAAGAAAAGTTTTAAAGAGTCAAAATAAAATCAAGGGATTATGAGATTAGTGGCAATAGAATAGTCCCAGATTTTAGTTTTTCTTCTGTCCCATACCAGGTGGATCTTCTGACATGAGACAGAGATTTTGGATTTTCTTTTAACAAGCATGCTTGAGTTTAGAGAATGAGAGAGCCACGCTACAACTCTAAAACCAGCTTTAAGTTTTAATTGAATTGGGACTACAAAAAGACCATTTTCCTCATATGTATCTAGAGAACAGTAAAGACAAACATTTGGGAAGATTTATGAGATTTTATCCTATTAGAAGCATGCTATACCAGTAGACCAATTTACTCTTTTTCTTTTTCTTTTTCTTTTTTTTTATTTTTCGAGACAGGGTTTCTCTGTGTAGCTTTGGCACCTTTCCTGGAACTCACTCTGTAGCCCAGGCTGGCCTCGAACTCACAGCGATCCGCCTGCCTCTGCCTCCCGAGTGCTGGGATTAAAGGCGTGTGCCACCACCGCCCGGCCAATTTACTCTTTTTCTTGGGTCATTTTCTTTGGATGATTCATTCCTCTTCTTCAGATGTCTCATTTGTCCAGTGGTCTTCAAATTCCTTAGTTGAATGCTTTTATTCTCCTGGAAAGACAAAAACAAAACCCTGCCCCTACCTTAACTTTGGGGAGTTTTCCTTTTTGTCAGGTTGAATGGCCACACTGTTTGATGAACTATCACCTCTCCTAATCAAGAGGTCTCTCCTATTTGAATCTAATCTTTATCAATTTTAGTAGTATCTGTAGCTTTTCTTCTAATGTGGAAATAAAAGCAAAATCTCTTTCCCAATGTAACACATATCCTGATTTACACAGCTTTGAAGGTCAATACAGCTTTGAAGTATATGGGCTGATTCAGTTCAGCAGTTTTTTCCATTATCCAATGTCTCTCCACAGCTGGCATTCCTTTCTCATTAGTATTTTAAAAATTTAAAGTTAATAAAACATTGTGTAATCGATCTCTTGAGGTCTTTCTTACCCCTTTTTGTTTACTAAGCATATCTTGTAAAGTGTGATTAGATCTTTCTATAACTGCTTGTCCTATAGGATTGTGTGGCATACTTGTAATATGCTTCATATTGTAATATGCAAAAAAACAGTTTCATTTTACTAGAGACATATGCTGGATCATTGTCAGTCTAAATTTGGACAGGTATCTCCTTGATGGTCATGGCTTCTAATAAATTTGTAATTACAGAGTCAGCCTTTTCAGAACTTAAAGCAGTTACCCATTGAAATCATGAATCAATATTTATGGTATGGTGCACATACTTGAATTTTTCATATTCTACAAAATGAAACATATCCATTTGCCAAATTTTATTTCTTTGAGTACCCTTTGGGTTACTTCCTGCCAGTAGTAGAGTTTGGTTATACAAAGAACAAATAGGACATTTCCTTATAATTTCCTTGGCTTGTTGGCAAGTGATAGAAACATATTTCTTGAACATTTGCTGTTACATGGTGTTTCTTGTGAAATTCTGAGGCTTCTAGCACATTTGATACCAATAGCTGATCAATTTAACCATTNCCTTGTGTTAGAAGGCCTGGTAGACCCATATGGGATCTGATATATATTATATACACAGAATGATTTCTATTTCTGATTATTCCTTGTAATTGAATAAATAGCAAAGTTAATTCTGAATCATCTGGAATAAGTTCAGTAGTTTCAATATGTTAAAAAAAACTCTTTTTGCATATTGAGAGTCAGTAAATATATTAAGAGGTTTGAAAAATCTAATAATACCATGAGAATGGCATATAATTCTGACTTTTGAATGGAGTATAAAGGATTTGGGTCACTTTATTTTTTTTCCTGACTTATGATGTGCCTTTGCTGATTTACTTGCATTAGTATAAAATGTAGGGGCTTCAGAAATTGGTGTTTCTCATGCAATGTGAGGAAGAATCCAATTAGTTCTTTTTATAAACTGAAGTCTCTTGCTTTTGAGATATGTATTACTAATCTCTCCCAAGAAATTGCAATGTCTTTGCCAATGTTCATTTTCTGCCCATAATGAGGAAATTTCAGCATTAGTAAAAGGCACTACAATTTCTGCTCGGTCTATTCCTGTTAATTGATGAAGTGTCAATTTTCCTTTCAGAATCAATCAGAAAACTTTTCTACATAGATCTTTAATTTTTTACTCTGTTTGTGTAGTAAAAATATCCATTCTAAAATGTTATCTTCTCTCTGCATAAGAATTCCTGTAGGAGAATGAGTAGAAGTTAAATAACCAGAATACAATCAAGCTCTAAATCCAGGTTATCTACATACGCATCTTGTAATTACTTTACTACCAAAGCCAATTCTCTCTCACCCTCAGCTGATAATTTTCTTGGGCTATTTAAGTACTTATCACATTGTAAAGTTTGAAATGTATTACTTAGTTCTTGAGTCATCAATCCAATTGTGAGCCACAGCCTGTTAATATCTCCCAGCAATTTTTGAAAATCATTAAGGGTTCATAACTGATCTCATGTTTATTAAACTTTCTGTGGTTGAATCTTTTGTAAATCTATCTTATATCATATGTAATTAATATGATCTCCTCTCTGCATTTTTTAAGAGCAATTTGTAATCCCCAAAAAGCCAAAATTTTCTTTAACTCTGTAAACATTTTTTTCAGGTATCTGTGTCTGAATCAGCTAGTAAGATATCCATATAATGGAAAATTATAGATTGAGAAAACATTTTACAAATTATTTCCAATGACTGTTGTACAAAATATTGACACAAGATGGGGTTATTTAATATTCCTTGTGGAATAACTTTCCACTGGTACCTTTTAAAAGGCTGAGAATTGTAAGTAAGCACTATGAAGGCAAAATTTTCTCTATCCTGTTATTGTAACATACAGGAAAAAAGTGGACTTTTAAATCAATCACTATAATAGACTATCATTTAGGTAAGAGAGAGGACAAGAGAATTCAATGCTGTAAAGAAACCATTGGATGAATTGCCTTATTTATGGCTTTCAAATTTGTTAACATTCTCCATTTCCAGATTTCTTTTTAATCCGTTCTTGATAATAACTTTTAATATTTCTCTCAGAAGCAATGTTTATATTATGACTTGTTTCTGAGATTAGAAGAATGTTAATCTGTGTTTTTCACTGCTGCAACAAATCATGTCCCCATAAATTCATTGCTATGTTGGCCACATATAGTTTTAACTTTCCTATCTGTCCTTCTGTCTCTATACATTTGACCTATCTTGCACTTTGTTTTGTCTTAGATAAAGTTCTAATCCCGAGAACTTGAATATTTACCACATGCAGAGGTCACTGTGAATGCCAAGGTTTTGTTAAAATTATTGTTACATCTGATCTTGTATCTACCAAACCCTCAATTTTGATGCCATTTACATGTATTTTTAGCTTTGGTCTCTGATAATTTATAGCATTTTGCCAAAATACTTGTTTTCTGATCTCTTCTGAACCTTTTATTANATCTATAGAAGTCATTTGTCTTTGGTCATATCCAGAGCACTAGGGTTTNAAATAACAGGTATTAAATCTTTTAATTGCTCTGTGGATGAGTTTTCCCCATATTGATAGGGAATTATTGAGCCAAATTTGATATTGGAGCCTAGGGGAGGCCCTCCAGGGCATTTCCTGATGGCAAAGAGTTATCTTGCCTATCCCTTGATGATTTGCACTCATTGGTCCAATGTCAGCCTTGGCCACACCTTCTATATACTTCAGAAGACTGGGGTCTTCTGTTTGGATTATCTCTAGAAAAAACATTGTTCCTAAGAACATCTTGCCTATAATCCCTTTTCAAATGGCCACAATTAAAACATCTGATATTTTGAGTTTTCTTAAAATTTCTAGAAATTACTATCAAAGCAGAATTGTAAGCATAAGATCCAATATCAGCTGTATTTCAGAACCATTCATCTATCGGTGCTAATCTTGCTCTTAAAGGCCTAATCACACTTTTGCATTCTTAATTAGCATTTTAAAAAACCAAAGATTCATTTAATATTTGTCTAACTTCTGGATATTATATCATTCTATTTACAGCTGAAGTCAATTTTCATAAAAAAAAAATCAGTGAAGACTTCTTTTGGGCCTTGTGTAATTTTAGTAAATGACTCAGTTCTCTTTCCTTATTCTTCAATCTTGTCCTAAGCATTCAAAGCTGCTACATTGCATAGAACCAAGGTGTTATCATCAGATATACTGTCCTTGTTAAAATGAGTATAGCAGAATATCATTAAGCATCATTACATTGACATTTTTTTCTCCAGTTGTGTTTGGTTCTATGCTATATCTCTCAGTCATCCAGCTTCTGAGTCCTGGTGCTCCAGACATTGTCAGGTGTAGGCTCACTCTCATGGTATAGGTTTCAAGCTGGACCAGAAATGGTTGGCCACTCTCACAATCTCTGTGCCACCCTTACCCCAGCACATCCTAAATGCAGGACAGACTGTAGGTTAGAGGTTATGTGGCTAGGTTGGTGTCCCAATCCCTCCACTAGAAGTCTTGCCTAGTTACAGGAGATGGCCAGTTCAGGTATGTGTCCCCTAATGCTAGGAGTCTTAGCTTGGGCCATCCTTGTAGATTCCTGGGAGTTTCCCTTTCACCAGGTTTCTACTTGACCCTGAAATGTCCCTCCTTTCCAGTCATTTCAGTATTCTCTCCCTGACCTGATCCCTCATGCTCCTATTGCCATTCGCCCTCAGTCCACCCACAAAATGAATCTCTTCTATTTTCCCTTCCCAAGGAGATCTGAGTTTCCTTCCTTGAACCCTCTTTGTTACGTAGCCTCTCTGGGTCTGTGGATTATAGCATGGTTATCCTTTACTTTACAGCTAATATCCACTTATAAGTGAGTATATACCATGTTTATCTTCTGGGTCTGGGTTACCTCACTCAGGATGATATTTTTTTCTAATTCTACCCATTTGTCTGTGATTTCATGGTGTTATTATTTTTAACAGCTGAGTAATGCTCCATTGGGTAAATGCACCATATTTTCTTTATCCATTCTCTGGTTAAGGAACATCTAAGTTGTTCCCAGGTTCTGGATATTACAAATAAAGTTGCTATGAACAAACCCCTCCACAGGACTCCATATCCTGGCCTACACCTCTAGCTGCTTTACTAGACATCAGGCCAGATAAAAGGACCCAAGAAAAGAGACAGATCCCTGCCCACTAACACTCCTTTAAGCCCACCCAACATTCCCCAACAACACCTCCACCCCTGGGTTCCATATCCCAGCCCATATATTAAGCTGCTTTATCTGAGACCAGGTGGACCCTAGGGACTGTAGTTGGAGCCAAATGTAGTCAGAAGTTTCTCTGGTCCTGCCCTGCCCTTTGGTCGGACGAATCTCTCCCACCTGGTCCTGCAGCTGCTCTAACCCAAATAAACACANAGAGGCTTATATTATTTTCAAACTATATGGCCTAATGGCTCAGACTTCTTGCTAGCTAGCTCTTACATGTTAAACTAACCCATTTCTATAAATCTAAACTTTGCCACGTGGCTTATGGCTTACCAGTACTTTACAGCGTGTGCTTCCTTCTTCCTGTCTCTCTGCCTGGATTTCCCACCTGCCTCTATCCTGCCCTGCCATAGGCCAAACACATATTCACAGCAAGACATCTCATAGCAAGAGATCCCAAGTAACACACCACCCATATCAACAGAAGATGTCTGCTTTACTTGAGGCCAGACCAGATTTAAGTGCCCAAGGTAAACACTGCCCCCAGTGAGCTAACATCTCTTAAAACTGGCCCAACATCCCCCAACTGCATCCCCTACCCTGAGCTCCATATCACAGCCCACAACCTTGGCAGAAAACTTCTGCTATACTGGAGGCTACACCATACTGGGAATCCTAGAGATCAAAAGGATACCCAGAACATCAGAAGTCACATAGGTACTTGTAACTGCAAAGGCAAAGTTGGCACACAAAACCTAGAGGTTTTGCAGTCCACAAAAACCCTGCTGGAGAATGCCTGTGGGACCTGAAGACTCACTAGTCACCAAAACCCTTGGCCACTTAGGCCAGAAGACTAGAGAGAGAGAAATAAACAAGGAACAAACACCCATCCAACAAAGACAAACTCAGGAACCAATACCTAGACCTATAAACATTCCAAACCCAAATGCCTAAGCACCATTGTAAGAGCACAATCAACAACAGAAAGGGCAACATTGACATGACTAGAGCCCAGTTATCCTGACAGCAAGATCTGAATATTCCAAAGCAACTGAAGCACAAAATGACNTTTAACCTAACTTTATGAGGATGATAGAGGTCCTTAAAGAGGAAATGAAGAAAATTCCTTAAAGAAATTGAGGAAAAGACAAACAAAAAAATTAGAAGAAATCAATAAATCCCTTAAAGAATACCAAGAAAGTTAAGAGAAAACAAACAGNTGAAGGGAACTGTTTAAGACCTGAAAATGGAAATAGAAACAAACAAACAACTAAAACGTCAATAAACAGAATTCTGAAAATGGAAAATCTGGGTAGGTGAACAGGAACTACAGACATAAGCATAACAGATTAGAAGAAATGGAAGAAAGACTCTCAGGCACTGAAGAAACAATAGAAGAAATAGATTCATTCAATGAAAATGTTGAATCTAAAAAAAAATTCCTAAGACAAAACATCCAGAAAATCTAGGACACTATGAAAAGACCAAACCTCTGAATAATAGGAATAGAAGAAGAATCCCATCTTAAAGGCCCAGAAAATACATTCAACAAAATCATAGAAGAAAAATTTTCTAACCTAAAGAAGGACATGCCTACAAAAGCACAGGAAGCTTACAGAACTCCACATANATTGGACCAGAAAAAATCCCCACAACACATAATAATCAAAACACTANACATACAGAAGAAAGAATATTGAAAGCTGCAAATGAAGAAGGCCAAGTAACATATAAAGGCAGACCTATTGAATTACACCTGACTTCTCAGTGGAGACTCAACAGCCAGATGGGCCTGGACATATATCTTACAGACTCTAAGAGACCATGGATGCCAGATCAGCTACTATACTCAGAAAAACTTTCAATCACCATAGATGGAGAAAACAAAATATTTCATTACAAAGTCAAATCTAAACAATATCTATGAACAAATCAGCTCTGTAGTCAATNCTAGCAGGAAAACACCAACCCAAGGAAGTTAATTACAGTCATGAAAACACAGGCAATAAATAACCTAACACCAGAAGAATCCAAAGAAGTAGAATACACAAACACACCCTCACACACTCACACTATCATCATCACAACCAATAACAAAATAACAGGAATTAACCATCATTGTTGGCTAATATCTATCAATATCAATGAACTCAATTCCCCAATAAAAAGACACAGGCAACAGAATGGATAGGAAAGCAGGATGCATCCTTCTGCTGCATAAAAGAAACATACCTCAACATCAAAAGTAGACATTACCTCAAAATAAAGAGATGGAAAAATATTTTCCAAGTAAATGAACACAACAGGCAAGCTGGTGTAGCCATTCTAATACCAAAAAAAATAGACTTCCAATGAAAACTAATCCAAATAGGTGGAGAAAGACATTTCATACTCATTAAAGGAAAATCCACAAAGAGGACATTGCAATTCTTAACATCTATATCCCAAACACCAGGGCACACACATTTGTAAAAGAAACATTACTAAAGAGTAAATTATACATTGAACCTCACACAATAATTGTGGGAGACTGCAATACCCCACTCTCACCAATGGACAGATCCTCCAGACAAAAACTCAAGAGAGAAATAATGCAGCTAACAAATATTATGACTCAAGTGGATCTAACAGATATAGACAGAAGAACATTTAACCCAATGGAAAAGGATGAATCTTCTCAGTACCTCATGGAACATTCTCCAAAATTGACAATATATTTGCTCACAAAACAAGTCTCAACAGAAAATTGAAATAACCCTTATAACTTCTCAGACTACCATGGAATTAAAGCTGGATTTCAACAACAACAGAGACAACAGAAAGCCTACAAACTCTTGGGAACTGAATAACTCACTACTGAATCACCACTGTGTCACAGAAGAAATAAGAAATTAAAGACTTCCTAAAATACAATNAAAATAAATGCACAACATACCCAAACTTATGAGGCACAATAAAAGCAGTGCTAAGAGGAAATTTCATAACACTGAGTGCCTGCATAAAGAATTTGGAGAAATCTCATTCTAGTGGCTAAACAACACACCTGAATCCTCTAGAACAAACAGAAGCAAACATTTCAACTGAGGGTTGAAATCAATAAAATAGAAACAAAGGGAACAAGACAAAGAATTAAGAAACAAAGAGTTGGTTCTTTGAAAAAAATCAACAAGATAGACAAACCCTTATCCAAACTAACTAAAAGGCAGAGAGAAAATATACAAATTAATAAAAGCAGAAATGAAAAGGAGAACATAACAACAGACACCGAGGAAATCCAGAGAATCATTAGGTCATACTTCAAAAACATGTACTTCACAAAATTGGAAAATCTAAAAGAAATGGACAATTTTCTTGATAGATATCTGAGGCTGCCAGATGTAAGGATTACCTTATTTCTTATAGCATAACAAAAACGTGGGAGTCAGAAATTGAGATAAAAACCTGAAAAATCCAAGGAAGCAGAGTGATTGGCTGATCCTCTCTCAACATTTTTGCTGAACCACCAATAGTGGAAAATCCCCAGAACTCCACTTCCTCACTTCTTGACCCTCTTACCTTCTCCTAAATCCTCCAAGAAATTTATGGCTAATCCCTGTCAGCCAATCACTGACTCTGTACTTTGATTCAAGGTTGCTTTATAGGCACAGTGGATTGGCTGTAAGGACAATTCTCCTGCAAGAGATGTAACATATCAAAATTAAATCAAGATGAGATAAACAATTTAAAAAGAGCTATAACCACTAAGGGAATAGAAGCCATCATTAACCATCTCTCAACCAAAAAATGCCCAGGGACAGATGATTTTAGTGTAGAATTATACTGGACTTTTAAAGAAGATCTAATACAAATACTCCTCAAATTACTGCATGAAATAGAAACAGGAGAACATTGCCAAATTCACTTTATGAGGTCACAGTTACCCTGATACACAAGCAACACAAAGACTGAACAAAGAAAGAGAATTACAGACCAATTTCCCTTGGGAACATAGCTGCAAAATTTCTCAGTATACTCGCAAACTGAATCCAAGAACACATCTAAAAGATCATGCACCGTGATCAAGTATACTTAATTGCAGAGACGCAGGAATGGTTCAATATATGGACATCAGTCAATGTAATGCACCATATAAAAAAACTGAANGACATTAGATGCTGAATAAACCTATGACAAAATCTAACACCCCTTCATGATAAAAGTCTTGGGGAGATCAGGGATACAAGGGACATAGCTAAACATAATAAAAGCAATATACAGCAAAGTTGTAAGATGGATTTTCTAAATGGTCTTTTTAAATAAAACACAGAGGCAGAAATAGGGGTGAAAGTCTGACAGAGATCAGAGGAATTAGGAACAGCTACCAGCCTCACCTTAGACTTCCGCCACCGCTTCCAAAATGCAGAGTGTGCCAATTCCTTATACCTCCACATCTATATCCCTTTCTGTTCTGTTCTCCCATTGGCTCTTTCAGCCTAGCTACATCACTTTCTCCTATCGTCCACTTTTGTCACTTCCTGCCTGTCTGTATAGACCTCCAGAATTCTATGGTTGATGCTGGAATTAAAGGTGTGTGTCTCCACACTTGACTGTTCCTAGTGNGACTTGGAACTCACGGGGATCCAGACAAACCCTGCTTGCTAAGTGATAGGATTAAGGGCGTGTGCTAATTTTACAAGGCTAGTGGCTGACCTTGTTCCTCTGATCTTCAGATAAATTTTATTGGGGGACATAGATAAAATACCACCACGCAAGGTGACAGCCAACATCAAATTAAATGAAGAGAAACACAAAGCAATTCCACTAAAATCAGGGACAAGACAAGACTATCCACTCTCTCCACATCTATTCAATATAGTAGTTTGAGTTCTAGTTAGAGCAATAAGAAAGCAAAGGAAGATCAAGGGGATACAAATTGGAAAGGAAGATGATAAAATGTTGCTCTTTGAAGATGATATTATAGTATACATAAGAACCCCAAAAATTTTACCAGGAAACTCCTACAGCTGATAAACATCTTCAGCAATTTGACTGGATACAAGATTAACTAAAAAAAATCAGTATCTCTCTTATATACCAAGGATAAATGGGCTGAGAAAGAAATCAGGGAAACAACACCTTTTGCAATAGCCACAAATAATATAAAATATTTTGGGGTAACTCTAAGCAAGAAAGTGAAATACATGTATGGCAAGAACCTCAAGTCTTTGAAGAAAGAAATTTGAGATGATATCAGAAGATGGAAAGACCTCCCATGCTCATGGATCAGTAGGATTAATATAGTGAAAATTTCTAACTTACCAAAANCAATCTACAGATTCAATGCAATCCCCATCAAAATTATAGCACAATTCTTCACAGACCTTGAAAGAACAATGTTCAACTTCATATGGAAAAACCCAAGATAGCTAAAACAATTCNGNACAATGAAAAAACTTCCAGAGGTATCACTATCCCTGATTTCAAGCTTTACTACAGAGCTGTGATAATAAGCAATGCATGGTATTGGCATAAAATCAGACACGTTGATCAACAGAACCAATTCAAGGACCCAGATATAAATCCATATACGTATGAACTCTTGACTTTTTATATAATGAAGACAAATATATAATGAAAAAAGAATTATCTTTGACAAATTATGCTGTCATATCTGGATGTCAGCATATAGAAGAATATAAATAGATCCACATGTANCACTCTGCACAAAACTCAAAAACAAGAGGATCAATGGCCTCAACATAAACCAGGTACATGGAACCTGGTAGAAGATAAAGTGGGAAATAGCCCTGAATGCATTGGCACAGGAGACAACTTCTTCAACAGAACTCCAGTAGCACAGGCACTAATATCAACAATAAATAAATGGGACCTCATGAAACTGAAAAACTTCTGTAAGGCAAAGGACACAATCAACAGAACAAAATGGCAGCCTACAGAATGGGAAAAGTTCTTCACCAATCCCACATCTGACAGAGGTTTGATTTCCAAAATATATAAAGAACACAAAAAACCAGACATGAACAAACCAAACAATCCAATTAAAAAGTGGGATAGAGAGCTAAACAGAGAATTCTCAACAGAGGAATCCCAAATGGCTGAGAAACACTTAAAAAATGTTCAACATCCTTACCTGCCAGGGAAATGCAATTCAAAATGACTCTGAGATTCCATCTTATATTTGTCAGCATGACTAAGATCAAAATCATATGTGACAGGTTATGCTGGAGAGGATGTAGAGCAAGGAGAACACTCTTCCATTGCTGGTAGGAATGAAAACTTTTACAGCCACTTTGGAACTCAATGTGGTCATTTCTCAGAAAAATGTGAATCAATCTACATCAAGACCCAATGATACGACTCTTGGCCATAAACCAAATAGTTGTGCTGCCATATCACAAGAACACTTGCAGAACTATGTTCATAGCAATGTTAATCATAATAGCCAGAACCTGGAAACAACCTGAATGCACCTCAACCAAAGAATAGATAAAGAAAACATAGTACACTTACACAGTGGAGTATTCCTCAGATGTTAAGAACAATGACATCACGAAATTTGCCAGCGAATGGATGGAACTAGAAAAGATCATCCTGAATGAAATAACCCAGACCCAGAAAAACAAACATGGGGTATACTCACTTATAAGTGGATATTAGCCATAAAGGATAATCCTGCTACAATCCACAGGCCTAAAGAAGCTAAGTAATAAGGAAGGATCAAGGTGGGGGAGGGCACATGAATCTCACTGAAGGGGAAGTAGAATAGACATCACAGGTGAATGGAAGGAGAGGTCTGGATGGGTGGGTGGGCATGTGAATAGGAGGGATCAGGTGTGGGGAGGATGGGACCTGGGAAAGACAGCTGGCATTGGGGGCATCTCTGGAATGAGCTAGAAACCTAGTACAATGGAAATTCCCAGGAATCTATGAGGATGACCTTAGCTAAGACTCCTAGCAATGGGGAATACAGAGCCTGAACTGGCCATCTCCTGTAACCATGAAAGACTTCTAGTAGAGGAATTGGGACCCCAACTCAGCCACATAACCTCTGACCTATAATTTTCCCTGCCTACAAGATATGCTGGGACAAAGGTGGCACAGAAATTATGAGTGGCCAACCAATAACTGGTACACTTGAGACATATACTGTGAGAGGAAGTCAACCCCTGATGCTGTATGGAGGGCCAGGAACCAGAGGTTAGAAAGCCCAGAGACCTGAGATAGAACCAAACATGACTAGCAAAAAAAGAAGAAAAAAGTCAATGAAATAATTCCTAATGATGTTCTGCTATACTTATAGATCATTGCCTAGCCCAATTGTCATCAGAGAGGCTTCACCCAGGAACTGATGGAAACAGATACAGAGACCCANAGACAAGCATTAGGCAGACCACCTGGAATCCTATGGAAGATGAAGAGGAAGGATGATGGGAGCCAGAGGGCCTAAAGACTTAAGAATACCTATAGAATCAACTATCCTGGGCTCCTAGGGGCTCACAGAGGCTGAACCACCAACCAGAAAACTTGCATGTGACTGACCTAGGCCCTCTGCATGTATGTTACAGTTGTGTAGCTTGGTCTTCTCGTGGTAATCCTAAGAGGAGCGGGGGCTGTCTTTGACCTGTTACCTGCTTTTGGGACTCTTTCCTCTTACTGGGTTGCCTCATCCAGCCTTGATAGGAGAGAAGGTACCTAGTCTTACTGCAATTTGATATGCCATGGCTGCCTGATATATATGGGAGGGCTACACTTTTCTGAAGAGAAAAAAAGAGTGGATAGGAGGAGGGGGAGGTTGTGGGGAAGGATTGGGAGGAGAGGAAGGGAGGGAGTAAAAGAAAAAATTTTTAAGAAGAATAATAATTTTTAAAAGCTGCTCTGAACATAGTTGAACATTGTCCTTGTGATATGATTGAGCATTCTTTGGGTACATGCTCAAGAGTGGTATTGCTAGGTCTTCAGATAGATCAAATCCCAATTTTCTGAGAAACCACCATACTGATTTCCAAAGTGGCTGTACAAGTTTGCACTCCCACCAGCAATGGAGGAGTGTTCCCCTTGCTTTATGTGTATGTGTCTCTATGCACCAGTGCATGTGGCTGCTTACAGAGGCCAGAAGATTAGTGGGTTCCTTAAAGCTAGAGTGACATGTGGTTAAAAGCTGTCTCACATTGGTTCTGGGACCCAAACTCAAGAGTTTGCAAACACTTGCAAGAGCAGCAAGTTTTTCTAACTATTGAGCAATCTCTCTAGTTCCATATATTTTTTTATTCTTGAAAAATAAATAGGAATAATATACACCTCTGATGCAAGGGAAACTGAGTAGGAAGGACAATGGAAACTCACAGAGTTATAAAAAGAATGCTATATCTTGATTGGGTTTGGAATCAGTCATCTTCATGTAAGCAAAGTTGAATTACTATTTTTTCAGATCTGTGCAGATTGCTCTCTCTTATTGGAACTTCAATTGAAATTATCAAATATTGTAACACTTAAAATTAACATAGTATTTTATAGAAAATGTAATTGAAATACATGTAAATCATGTAATAAATTCTTTGAGTTCTAATAAATGATGTAAATGTGACAAAAGTTTGATCACAATAGGAAAGAGTCTAGTTATCATCATTTAAATTTTTCTATGAGGTACTGGACTACCCAAGATAATAGGACAAAGGAAGGGGAAATAAGAGGAAAGATANGTCCTTGGGATGTTAACCAAAGCTTTGAAAGGGAGCCATGGGAAAGCAGTCTACTCATACTTTGAGTATGATCAGATGCTGGACTTTTAAATAGACATTGAACATTTAAGGCAGTAGAGGTTTTAAAGAGTTTGGGGTTTTTACAGTTGGATTATGTTTTACNGTATGATGTTACTAGGAGATTTTGAGGACCAAGTAGGACATGATGTGATTTAACAGTAAGATGCCTGTGTGTCAAATTGGCAAGGGATGGAGTCTCCAGGTGAGCTTGAATTGTCAGATTGACATAGGCTAGAGTCAGCTGAGAGGAGAAGTCTCCATTAGGGAATTACCTAGATCAGATTGGGTTATGGTTGTGAGCTTGCCTTTAGGGAATGGCCCAGTTCTCTGTGATGGGCATGATCCTTAAACTGAGGGTCCTGAGCTGTATAAGAAAGCTAGCTCATCATGAAGAGTGATCAGTCCAGGGAGTGAGCCAGTAAGGAGTGTTCTCTGTGCTTACTGCTCCAGGTCCTGCTTTAGTTCCTGACATGGCTCCCTCAGTGATAGACTGTCATCTTGAGGTATAAGCGAGATAAACTCTTTCTTCTCATCAATTGGTTTTTGTCAGAGTGTTTTATGAAGCTCCAGAAAATGAAACTAGAATATTTTCCACATAATTTATTCAGGAAACATTTATTAATTTGCAGAAGCACTCCAAAGACAACTGAAATTTAAGGAGATCAAGAACATTGTGTATCCCATTCAATTCTATCATAATGACACAGCTACAGAATATAGGATAGAAGTATTGTCATTTCATAAACATTGCAGGGCAACATGCTATAAACATTCACAATCTCATCTAAGAGGAACCAGTTGATAACATAGAACAGGAAGACCAGCACTGTGAGTGCAAGTCACATACAGCCCAGTCAAAGGCTGTGAAAATAGAAATTGGCACAAAACAAAATATAACAGTCCTTTAATCAGTATCAAGTTTAGTGACAAAAGAAATGCAGATCTTTCCTTTAGCCTTCTGGTAAAGAAGGGATTTGTCAAAAGCTGGAGCAGCCATCCATCCTAGAGTTAGTGTAAGGTTAACATCACAAGGAGTTGGTGAATCCCTGAGTACAATAGTCCAGAGACATTGCAGTTAGTATTTGTCTAGCAGGCTCCATATCACTCAAGGTCCATAAAAACTGATTATTTACTCAACTGATTTAAGGTCAGGTGAGTAATTGAACAAGGTTTTGAAAAGAATTCACACTGATAAAGGCAAAGTTGTTTCTCAAAGCCACTTCTGTCTGATCAAAGCTGCTCCCAGCTGCTGCACTAGACTGTTTCCAGCTTTCCAGACTTTCCTGAATTACCCCTCTCTCCAGCTTCTTCCTCCTCAGGAGTGTCCTGCATGGCTCTCTGCAGAAACAGCCTTAGAGTCTGACATTGGAACCTGTGGTGCCTAATGGAGCCAACCAGGAAGTAAATGATGGGGTTGGCACAGCTGTTAACACAGGATAAGAATGCTGACATTTCATATATATTACAAGGGAAAACTCTATAAAAATCTTCAATCCAATCTAAGTGGAACCAGTTGATCCCATAGGACAAACCAAAGAGCAGGAAGACCAGCACTGTTAGTGCAATGGTCACAGACAGCCTGGTCACAGGAATCCTGTGTGAGCCACAGAAGACCCTGAGCAGCAGGGCCAGGCTGGACCCTGAGAGAACCACAAATAAAACAATTAACCAAGCAAAAATAATAGAATCAAGCCTCTCACACCAACCATTAGCAAAACCATTAAAGAAGATGCTACAGGCTTCCCCTTGCAGGATGCTCAGTAGTAGAGACAAAGCCCAGAGCAGGGCACACATGACAACCGGTATGTGCCTTGGTCTTCGACAGCGGTACCATATAGGCCACAGAGCAGACAGGCAGCGCTCAGTGCTCATGGCACTGAGCATGCTCAGACCTGCAAGGTAGGCAAAGTTGATCGGCACATTGAAAAATCTAGAGATGATGATGGAGCTGAACATGCTAATGAGAACATGAATGGAATGTACAATGTTAAAGCAGAGGAAGAGGAAGTCGGCACAAGCCACGTTGAAGATGTAGACAGAGAAGGCATTCCTGCTCATGTGAAAGCCCAACAGCCACAGCACTATGGCATTTCCTGCCAGTCCAGTCAGACCAACGATGATGATAAGAAAATTCAGGGTAAATTTTGTGGTGTCACAGGATGTGGTTAGAATGTAGTCACTTTCATTTACTGTTGTAATGTCGGTCCTCCAGGTTGGCCCAGTTGNACCCATGCTTAAGAACTCCCCGCTAGTTGTCCTGAAAAGAAAATAAAGATATGAACAATGCAGTGTATGCTCTGATTCTTAGGACCACACTGATATGTGGGGATTATTGACCCCAATTCATAAGCAGGGAAATTAAGCAATTTATCAAACCCTGAAAGTCCTTGAAATTTCTTTTAAATCCAACTCATGTTGACTCAGGCTGTATGCAAACCATGTCCTCTACTGTAATAGAGGCTCCAATGTAGCCACTCAGCAGCTTAGACTGAATGATGATACAGGACTCTAAACTCAACTTTCTGTTTGTCATAGGACTGAAATGTCTTCTCAGGTACAGGTGTATTGAATCCCCAGCATGACTAATGGCGGCCCTGAGGCACTGTGGGGGAGCTATCAAATGGGAAAATACACATGTGAAAAACCTGATGAGGATTATACTCCTTACTTCTCTGTTGTGATAAAATGCCGTTACCCAGACAACTCACCAATGGAAGAGTTTTGGCAGCAAGCAGCAGGCATGGAGGTAGGAACAGAAAGCTGATCACCCACATCCTCACATGCAAGCACGAAGGAGAGTGAGCAAGAATAGGACATGACAAGAGGCTTTTATTCAAAGCCCCTCCCCCAGAGACATCCTTCCTCCAGCAAAGCCAGACCACCTAAACCTCCCCAACAGTACCACCAGCTGGGAACAAGGGTTCAAATATCTGAGCCAATGGAAAACATTCTAATTCAAAATAGTGGAAGAGTCATGAAGAAAATGTCACTTCTTATTAAGACTCATGTGAGAACAGCCAGACCTATTAGTCTAGAAGCAACATTCCATTTCAAATGTTGTAAACCAGAAAGCAGGGAGGCTTTGGAGGACACCAAGGCTTTTCCTGCTTCCTGTTATCTATGTCAGTGTCCAGCTCTCTACAGGGGTATAGTGAACAGTTAATAGATTTGGATTTAAGTGATGAATGAATGATTCAGAAGCCTAAGGGTAGTTGAAATTTTATAAGAAATGTTGATCAAACATTTTAAAATGTATTTAGCATTGGAAACTACATGTAGAAAATGGAGGATATGCCATTGTTCATTATTCATTCAGAATATCCCATCAGATAGGGTTATACTGACATGTTTCCAATAAGCAGTAAATATATNGCCATAATAACCACCTGGAGGAGTTCTAACACAGATTTAGGGATAGGATTATGTACTGAGTAGAATTGTGAATACTTTTCAGGAGTAAAATGCAATTTGAGACAAGGGTGATCTGTCAATGGGACTCAATAGAAGCTACTATATCACAGAAATATCTACAAAGGAATAGAAAGTTATATTCTATGACCTATGCAATATAATCCTACATATCATATCATACTGGTTATTTTATGTAGAATGTATTTTACACTTTCAGTAATTTGAGTATGAGAATTATCTGAGGGGAGACACTTAACTTTTCATTGATGAAGGGCTTTGGGTGACAGACAGCAGATGCTCATGCAGAAGTCAGTTGAAAATAAGAATCACTCCACAGGAAAGTGAACATAGAAACTGTGTTCTANCCACTTTTCTATTCCTGTGATCAAACATGGAGTAAAAGCAGCTTGTGGATTGAAGTGTTTGTTTGTCTTACACTGTGNGAGGGTTAGAATAATCAAGCTATAGCCCTACAGAAATGGCCACATGCCAATAGGATCTTAGAAATTTGCTAATTGGTCATCTCCTGTTACATAAGTGTAGGTTATATGAAGTTGACAATTAGAGCCAAGTAGAACTATTTGGATGTATGATAAATTCATTTTGGTTTTCTAACTTGTCATCTGAAGTCAGCGCTATAACATTCATATGTTACATCATTCATATGAAAAGCTATAGTAACACAGGCAGAAAAACATTGACAGTTCATACACTAAAAAAAATGGTAAACATATCTCCCCAAAGTGGAGATATGGTAGAGACAAAAAATCCAGATTTCTGGGTTTCTATGAGGTTGAAACAAGAGAATAGGTGCAAGGCTTCAGAGTAGGGTGGGTGACATGGAAGGCAAGAAAGTACAACAATTAATGGCATGTAAAGGCCAGTTGAACTCTACAATATTACACGTCAGATTTGTAAAAGAAAAAAGAATTCTTACTAGTTGCTCAAAATCATCAGAAAGTCCTACTCCTCCCCTATTTCCTTCCCCATATTGTCACATTGCTCTCTGAACTCCCCAAACAACATCCAGGGATTTCCAGAACTTCNCTTTTATGAACTGGCCTTACTGGTCCCTACTCCATTGATACCCCCACTCCATTCATCTGGAACATCCCTCCTCCAACCATCATCTAGGCTCTGTCCCTCTCTACTCTGTAGGCAATTCTTCTCCTCTGCAATCTTGCTTCCCTAAGCCACTAGGTAAACATCTCACTGTAACACTCCACAGGTCTCTTGGCTTCTCTGGTCTCTCACTTCCAAGTATCCAGACAGGTCTTGGTGCCTCCACGATCTGCTCTTGCTGACCCACATAGACCTCCTGTCCACAAGACTACCTGCTTCTAACTACCAGTTGACCATAGTTTCTCAAAGTAGAGCAACCAGACTTGGAGAAGCACACTAGAAGGCAACAGAGGACAAGACTAGCAANGGTTATGCAGGGTTGTAATGATCCTTTGATATGATCTATCTGTTTGCACAGACAGAAATGTTTCTCAAAGAAGACTAGGGATAGAACCCACAGCAAGCAATGCAACTTCCATAATGTAAACCAAGTCTCAACACTCTCACAACTTAATACTTTCCTGAACATTGTACATACATATACTGATGTTGACTAGAGCAGAAAGAAAGATAGAAAGACACAACTAATAAACTATTTCAAATGTGCAATTATCAACATAGAAAAAGTAAAACAAAAGCCAGGACATGTCCTTCCCCCCAAATTACCAATTCCAGTGTACCCCAATAGAAAGGACCTGGAAGGTTTTCCAGAAAAATGATTCAAAAATTATCTTAAATATTTTTGTACAACTCAAAAGGAATATGAATATGCTCTAAGATA